>PVHY01012090.1:0-45653 GCA_004024945.1 Uropsilus gracilis
GGGGTACCACAGACTCAAGCAATCCCCAGCCTCAGTTTCCCAGGTAGCTCAGTTCCCCAGATTACAGGTACACACCACCATGCCCAGCTATTTTTTTTGAGGGGGGTGGGGAACTAGGTCTCACTATGTTGCCCCAGGCAGGACTCAAACCGTGATTCCCAGTCCCAGCTGCACTCCAGAGACTGATGCTTACAGGCACACACCATCGTGCTTGGCTTCAAATTATTTAATATTTAGCAAGAGAGAGCCATTTTAAGTTGGCTTCTTTTTTATTTATATATAACCCTATTCACTTTTGATCACTTCCATGTTTTCTGACACAAGACATTCTAACCCCCATCTTATTTCCCCTGTTATTCCCCTACTATTATTATTATTATTATTTCTACACTAGAATCATCCACTTGTTGAAGGAGACTTGGTTCTTTTTATTGAGTTATAATCTCTACAAGTGAAGATTTGAGTGCTTGGATGCTATGGAGGTGGGTTTGTTTTTTGAGACTAGTCTCACTATATTGCCTGGGGTAGCCTCAAACCTGTGGACTCAAGTGATTCCTAGCCTCAGCTTCCTGAGTAGCTGGGATTACAGGCACATGCCACCGCAGCCGGCTTGTTATGGAGGTGTTATCCACAAATAATTTAAACAGAAAAGAAACACCTCTGGAAATCATCATTCCAAGTGGACTGTGTAAGGCTGCATTAGAAAGAAATACAACAATTTAAGAAGAATTTCAAAGCATAGGCAGTAATTCCAACAGTGGTTTTCATTTGTGTAAGATGATCATGCATGACACCTGGTAATGTCAAAATTGATACTTACTGAATAGCAAAAAGTCATACTGAACATGCTGTTAACAGCACAAGAATATATATTTTCTACATATAATCTAGAATGTGATTTGCATCATTTAACATAGATTTTAAACCCCACATTTATATTTATAGTGAATTTTTCTGCCTATGTTCTCAACCTCATTTGCACTTACAACTATTTTTAGATTTTACTTGAGAAAAGGGAGGGGGGAAGATGAATGGAAAAAGAGGAAGGAACCACAAAATGCTTTAACCAGAGAAAATCACTGGATTTCTGGCATTGGCATGTGTCATCTGAATGAATCTTGGCTTTTAAAGCAATTTCCTAGTTCTTAGGGTACTGATGTGATTCAGGCTTTTAACAACTATGTAAATACTGACCACTCACATTAGAACTGGGAAAGGAGCTTCATAAATTATTTTAAAATAAATAATGGGATCCCCTTCCCCCGGCTGCAAGGCCTCGGACCTCTAGTGGGATGGAGGTGCCCCCATAATCCCCAGCATCACCCAGGGGGAGGGGTCATGCCCAGGTGAGTGTGACCTGGGTGGGGGAAGGAGTCTCCCCCTCTCCCCCCAGCAAGGGGTAAGGGAGGGGGGTGGAGGGTGGCCCCACCCCTTCTCTGGTCTTACACTCTAGCCAGTCCCCACCAGGAACAAAAGAAACACTAATGAACCAACTTTAGACAGAGGAGGATGAAAAACAACAAAAAGCCCTGAAACACCTATCTCCTTCCTGGGCAGGATCCATGAGGAACACTGAGGAAGTTAACAGATAAAGGATTGAATATCTAACCATACCAAGGACTCATCAAAGAGCTACACTAATATGGTCACTAATGCTCAGAAGCCAAAATCAGGAAGCAGAGAAACCTGCAATGACAACATGTTACCCTCTGTACCACAATGGGAGGAAGGCCACAGAGTCGTGACCAGGGCCCCAAGGGGGAGCGGCAAATGGCAAATGGAGAGGACACAATCTGTACTAACTACGTACTAATGTGTCGCTCCAAAAGAACTTGTTCACCAACAAGGACTGGAAGACTGACTATCTAAGCCAGAGTCCAGCAAAATGGCAAAGAAGCAGCAACATAGAACTAAAACCAGAATGGAGGAGACAACTGACAAGAAGGATGAAACACTGAGCGACTCCAAAGGTATTGGAGAGAAAACATACCACAAAGCCAAGAGTCGAAATCTAAACAACACGGTCTGCTGGGACCCAGGAACCCAGATCCTTGCCAGGGGGGAAAATGCTTTAAAAAAGGAAGAGACCTGGCTGGGCATGGTGCCTTGTGCCTGTAAGCTTCAGCCTATGAAGTGGCCAGGGCTCGGGATCGCGGTTCGAGTCCCGCCTGGGGCCCGTAGCGAAACCTAGTCCCCCAAAAATAGCTGTGCGTGGTGGTGCGTGCCTGTCATCCCAGCTACCTGGGAAGCTGAGGCTGGGGATCGCTTGAGTCTGTGGTACCCCGGGCAACGTGAGCCTGTGGTTCCACGGGCAAAAATAGAGACCTAGTCTTAAAAAAAAAAGAAAAGGAAGAGACCTATGGGGCTAAAACATGATCAAGTAAGCAGCAGCTACAGAGGAGTTGGAGTGACCAGAGTTGGAAGAGGGACTGGAGGGGGGCATATCCAAGGGAATAACAATTATGTAAAATAAACAAATTAAAAAATAAAATAATTAATGGTTGTATATATATATATCCCACATAAAGCTAAGTGGTACCGTGATCCAGCCTTAACATAGTTAAAGAAATGTCAGCTGAACATTTAAAAAACAATTTCAAGGCAATTTGATTTTTAATTTTTTTTTTTTTTTTTTTGAGACTAGGTCTTGCTATTTTTGGCCGTGGAACCGCAGGTTCTCATTGCCCGGGGTACCACAGACTCAAGCCATCCCCAGCCTCAGCTTCCCAGGTTGCTGGTATGACAGGCGCGTGCCACCACGCCCAGCTATTTTTTTGGAACTAGGTCTCGCTACGGGCCCCAGGCGGGACTCGAACCGCGATCCCTAGCCCCGGCCGCTTCATAGGCTGAAGCTTACAAGCACGAGCCACCGCACCTGGCCTGGGAGTTCTATTTATATTATACAAGAAACTTTTCCATCTTTACTGAAGTTCAATTAACAAATAAATTGTACATATTTAAGAAATATGACTTGATATTTTGATATACATACACATTGTGAAAAATTGCCTTAATCTAGCTAATTAACATACCCATCAATCATCTCACATAGTTATACCCCTTCCATCTCACTGGATCCTAGAAAGAATGATCCAGAAATTTCCTGAAAAAGGTCAGTTGTACACAATGCACTCTCATTTGACCTCCTTTCCCCATGTATCCCATTTTCTTGCCTAAGTTAGCAACAACAGCTGGAGGTGAAGAACTTCTTGAATATCCCAAGTATTCTGTTGACAGAGTTCACAGAACCTTTAACATTTCAGTAACTTTTTCATGGTCCCTAGGTCAAAATAAATACCCAAAAGTTCCATTTGTTAAGTAGTTAAGTTCAAACAACTAGTATGTATGTCCTAACCATTTGCTAGTCATTCAAAAAAATAATATACATAAATTGAAGGGAAAAAAGTTTTTACTTCATTCTTAGAAAACCCAGCTGGGCATGGTGGCACCTGCCTGTAAGCAGTGGCCTAGAAAGCCGCTGCAGGGACCAGGGATCGTGGTTTGAGTCCCTCTTGGGGCAATGTAGTGAGACCTAGTTCCAAAAAAAAACAGCTGGGGGAGCTGGGCATGGTGGGCAGGTAGTAGCCTAGGAAGCCACGGCCGGGGCCAGGGATCACAGTTCGAGTCCCACCGGGGGGCACAGAGTGAGACCTAGTCCCCAAAAAATAGCTGGGGGCAGTGGTGCGCGCATGTAATCCCAGCTACCTGGGAAGCTGAGGTTGGGGATAGGTCTTGCTATGTTGCCCCAAGCGGGACTCGAACCGCGATCCCTAATCCCAGCCACTTCATAGGCTGAAGCTTACAGGCACGAGCCACTGTGCCCAGCTCTGACCATACTCATTTCTTATCCTACAGTCATTCTCATTTGATACTCACTTCTCTCATAGCAACTGTCAAAACCCCAGCTTTGCAAAGATACGGCATCAATAAAAGAATGTAGGGTGATCTTTGCATTAGCATCTTTTCAAGTAAAGCCATACCAGAGGTCTCTCATTCTCCAAGAGTGCCAGCCCTCTTAACTTTAGATCACAGCAACCTTTCTCCTCATAGTAGTCAACCTACCTGGGTACCGAGTGCCCACAAGGAACCACCATTGCACAGTACTTGTACCAATTACCCTCTCCAGATATACCAGCCATTTTGTTTCTTTGGGGTAGCTACTTACAAAGGGAGTTCACAGTCACTTCTTAATGTTTGTCTCTGGAATTCCTTCCTCAAATACCTGGTTCTACCTCCAACCCAATCACTTACATTGTTAACGTCTTTTCACTTGATTTTGCTTTGCCTCTACATAAATCAGCTGGGGAAATCAGCCCTGGAGTGGAGGGCTGATTTTTACACCCAGTCATTAATTAGACTCAGAATATGCAAGAGCAAGAACTATTACATATGAATTTTCATTTAGCAAAATAAATATTTTAAGCTTTATCTTGTTAACACATTAAAAATTGGAGGTGGTCAGTAGTCATTAACACACTTGTAAGTATCAGCTTAGAAAAGCAAGAAATCAAGTGTTTTGCAACCATCCCAGTCTGGGTAGGTTTGTCATTCACTCTGGCAGCCAAAGAACATCTTCATACTCTTTCTCTGGGCTCTCTCTCTGGATTTCCTTTCCAGCCTTCTTTCTTTTTGGCGTTACCTTCTGCTCTCTCCTGCTTTCCTTCCAGGGTGATTCTGGCCTTTAACCCGCTCTTCCTAGGCCCAGGTGTGCCTGCTCATGCATGTGTACACCCACTGGGTCAGGCATGTACAGTCATGGGGAAGGCACCATGCCACAGGTGCTGATCATAGAGGCTAATGGCAGAAGGGTAAAAACCCTGATAATTCATTTATCCTACACAAGTAATTATAAATGATACTAAAAATCTTGCAATGCTAATGCTTATACTTGTTAAGAGAGCAGTGGTGACCATGGTTCTATTTGCAGAGAATGTCTGGCGTGTGAAGACACCATGATTTCAGAATCCTAAAACATTGCTGAGCCATGCGTGGTAGTGCACACCTATAATCCCAGGTACCTGGGAGGCTGAGGCTGGGGATCACTTGAACCCATGTGTTTTAGACAACCCCGGACAACATAGCAAGACCTAGTATCTAAAAAAAACAAAAAACACGTTACTGTTAGATTCCTCTTTGATAAAGGACCTGTTGTCTTAGCCACCAGGAGTGTGTGTGTGTATTATCTATCAAGGTTATGTCCTTCCCAGGGCAGCTCACATGCAATGAATGCTTAATGCATTTCAGTTCATCTGGCCATTTCCATTTCAGTCCACAGGAAGACACTACTGAAGGACCAACTCCAGAGCTCTCCTTGGAGTTAGCTGACACTGTTGTCAGGCCCATGTTATAGCTTGACTTCACTCTGCCTTGCCCGCTAAGCATTTCCCACTGTTAGCACTAAGGGCACTCCTTAATAAACAGCCTACACAAAAAAGCCATCTCAGAATTTGCTTCCTAGGGAACCCAATGGAGAACACAAGGCTTTGCCCACTTAGATAAGAGTCTAGATATTTGGTAGCTTGATAATCACTCTGCATAAATCCCTGCTGTAATATACAGTTGCCTCTTTCATTCTGTGGATTCAGTCTCCAAATTATTAATCTTGTGAGAAAAGCAATTTGGCAGAGTAAGTATGATGGAACTGTGCTACAGCGGATCTTCATCTGTCTGTCTGTGTATCCAGATAGCTAATAAAATAGTAGGCTTTGTGAACTAGTAATATTCCCCAATTTCTGCCCTGTGTTTCTCAGCCCCCTTGCAAGACAGAACTAATTCTGGCCAGGGGCCTGTGAAGGGAAGATTGGCTGAAGTGATGGAAAGACCAGTGTGGTTCTCCTGTTTCTTCCTCTGCTAGGGTGACTGTGGTGACTGTTGCAAACAGTGTAGATACAAGATGTTGACCCTCTGACAGCCTCAGTTACCTGGTGACTATGAGAAAGAGACCTTTATTGTGTTAGCATCCTAAGAGTCTGGAGTTGTTCCCTCATTCATTATGTCTACCCTGACTAATATACTTTATAAAACAGGTTCATGATAAATAACATTGTAAGACAAACTATTTAAATAGCTGTATATTAAACACATATCTCTGTATATGCATCTAGTAAAAATTAAGATATAGTATTATCTATAAATGTAGAATACTATGTTACATATAAATTATAAAAGTAATTTTAATATGTATATTTTATAAAACTCTATTACATACATTAAATGTATATATAATAACCCCCCCATGCCTTAGCCATGACAGTTATCAATTTATTCATAGTCTCCCAGACTTTTTCTATATAAGAAAACTGCTGAAACCAACTTTGTTGCCAATGTCAACCTTTACCTTTATTTATTCCAGATCCCCAGAGTGGAGTTAAAAACCCTTTCTAAAAGCTTGTCTTTAACATTTTGTTCAGAGTACAAGCTGCCTGAACTACTTACCTCTCCCTCCTCTGTCTCAAATGGTTGTTCTTCTTGGATGTGTAGTTATAGTTAATCACTGGGAGGACAGGCATCTTCAATCTTTTTGCCTCTTGACAACTGCTTCCTTTTGGCACAAGAGTTGAAGCCAGAAAAGAAGGAAAATTCCAAGCATTATATCTTAGTGTACAGCTCAAGCCAAGATACTTTTCCTTCACATTCATTTTAGATCCCTATCTCTCACCACCTATCTATTAACCATTTCAGCTGGACCACTGTAGCAGACTCCCAGAGTTCCCCTCTTTTTTTTTTTTTTGAGACTAGGTCTTGCTATTTTTGCCCGTGGAACTGCAAGCTCCTGTTATCCGTGGTACCACAGACTCAAGCAATCCCCAGCCTCAGCTTCCCAGGTAGCTGGGATTACAGGCATGCGCCATCACGCCCAGCTATTTTTTGGGACTAGGTCTCACTGTGTTGTCCTAAGCAGGACTCGAACTGCGATCCCTGGCCCCAGCCGTATCATAGGCTGTAGCTTACAGGCGCGAGCAAGCCACCATGCCCTGCTCAGAGTTCCCCTCTTTTTTTTTTTTTTTTGAGACTAGGTCTTGCTATTTTTGCCTGTGGAACCGCAGGCTCTCGTTGCCCAGGGTACCACAGACTCAAGCAATCCCCAGCCTCAGCTTCCCAGGTAGCTGGGATGACAGGCGCGCACCACCATGCCCAGCTATTTTTTTTGGAACTAGGTCTCACTACGGGCCCCAGGTGGGACTCGAACCGCTATCCCTAGCCCCGGCCGCTTCATAGGCTGAAGCTCACAAGCACGAGCCACCGTGCCCGCCTCGAGTTCCCCTCTTAATCCCCCTTGTTCTACTACACAATTCACTGAAGACACTCCCTCTGCATCCTGATGGCTTCCCCTTTCTCTGCTTTCTGAATGAAGAGGTACCCTGAAAATGTCTGAGAATTAAGAGCCCCAGGGGTAATCCCTGAACAACTTCAACTAGTGAGGGGTGAGAACAGATTAGTACTCTAGTTTGTGACCCTTCATTGGGTGGTTCTGAGACACGCTGTTCTCAGTGTTTCAGCTGGATTGAGCCTCAGCTGCCTAAGGTGATAACCCCCTCATTATCACCTTTTTAATGGTCTTCCTCCTCTTCTATCTCATTCCCTCATTCCCTCACTGTGCTTCCTGATATCATCTCACAAGTAAGCTACTTGTTTCCAAATCTTTGTGTCAGGTTCTACTTTTGTGGCGTCCGAATGAAGGCAAACACAGGAAACTTGGTATGTCATGATTATATGTCTCTAAGGATCAGAACTCAAAACTTCTGCCTTGACCAGGCTATATACCAAGAGACATAACACACCCAGCTATGTTGCCCCGGGCAGGACTTGAACCACAATCCCAGCCACATTCTATAGGTTGACGTTTATAGGCATGCGCCACCGTGCCCAGCTTTGAGTTATATTCTTTAAATGGACTGTCAAAAGTGGTTCTAGTCCCGCCTGGGGCAACATAACGAGACCTAGTGCCCCCAAAATATCTGGGCATGGCGGTGCGTGCCTGTAATCCCAGCTACCTGGGAAGCTGAGGCTAGGGATTGCTTGAGTCTGTTGTACCCCGGGCAACGTGAGCTTGGGGTTCCATGGACAAAAATAGCAAGACCTAATCTCAAAATAAATCAATAAATCAATAAATAATAAAAATAGACTGTCAAATGACTGTTGCATTGGGTGGTTACTACTGTGGGTTCACTCACTGTGAAGGAACAGTACAGAGTAAACTGAAGCAGTGAATGACGTGCCGAGTGAACGCCATCCCCTGATAACTTTATGGATTCCACCCCACCAGCCGCACCCGTCTCAATGCTGACAAGCTCTCAGGAGTCAGGGTCTACAACTCTCAGCATGCTGTGAACCTGACTTTTTGAACAGGGTACTCCTGAGTACTAGGGACACAGTTAAGCCCTTACTTTCTTGCTTTTCTATCTTCAACTTGCACCCTGGTACTGCTAGCAGGAGATACCTGGAGGAGAGACATGAAGAAACACTTGGAGGAGAGACTTGTAAGAGACACATGAGTGAAAGACTCAGTGGGTGGCTGCTTTTGGTCCTCAGCAGAGAAAATGGCAACTGTCATGTTGACTTTGAGTTGGATTATGTAGTATATTTTGAGTGAGTTTTTTTATTTTGAGCTCTGTGGGACCTGGCTAACTACTTTCTTGTGGTTCCCCATCAGAAGGTACCTTAGACATATGGCAACTTTCTAGTCTCAGTTACCCCACTTTGGGCTGAGCTTGTTGAGTGGGTATTTGCCCATGTGGTGGACAGTGATTTCTGGAGTTTGCTGGTATTTGAAACCCTTTCTTCTCTCTCTAGTCTATTCACACAAAGCGTCTAATTCTTTGGCCTTTGTATATGTGTATGGTCAAATCCCTAATAATTTGGAGTCCCTCAGTACCCCTTGGTCATATAGTAACAGTTTCAGTATTGATGGTGTTTCAGGCAGAATTCTTCCATGGAGTGGTAGTATTTTTACTAGCTAAGATGTCAGGTGGCATTGTTTCTGAGTTTAATCCAGTCTCTTTCTGCTTGAACTCGCTGGAACAAACAAATCTATAACTTAAAACACTAAATGAGAGAATCGCAAACATTGGGTTATAAGAAGTTTACTAAGTATACCACACTGGTCAGGGAAAGAGGCATTTGGGTAAACCTATAGATGAGGGTACAGTGTGTGATTTCTGGGTCTCACCGAACACCTACCACACAGCATCAACTACAGGTGCATTGTATTATCCATTCTGTGGGAGTCACAACCTTTCTCTTTGGCCATTCTAGCTCCCCTGAACAAAGCGGTCAAGGTGGCTTTGATGGAGGCTTCCATAGACCCAACACTGGACTGCCTTTCACTATAGCTGATCTAACTTCTGTCACTGTGGAATACCCACACTTTCAGTAGCGAGACAGATGCTGAACCCACAAAATAGATCATTGCTTAGGATATTGGGCACCCAGCAATATATTGTATCAAGCATCTGGCTTTTTGCCAATGTTGTAGGTAAGAAACGCTATCTCTATATAGTTTCAATTTGCATTTCTCTAACTATGAGTAAGGTTGGACATCTTGTATGCTTAGGACTCATTTTTATTTCTTTTTCTGAGAATTATCTGTTCATATTTCTCCCCAGTTTTTCTATTGGGTTGTTGCTCTTTTCAATTTGAGAAGTACATTCTATATTAAATATTTACTCCTTGGTTATGGTATAAGTTACAAAATTTCCCTGAATCTGTCATGAATCTTCTCACTTTTTCTAGTGATATTTTCTGCCATGCAAGATTTTTTTATTTTTATTTGATCGAATTTAACTTTTTTCTTCTTGTGTCTAGTAAATGATAGCTAGGAGAGTATTCCTACAGCCGGCTATTAGGGGACTCGCCTGAATTTTCTTTTCTTTCTTTTTCTGCTTGTGAAGCGTCTTTTCTTTTTTATAGTTTCATATTTTACATTGAGAATTCTGATCTACCTGGAATTTATTCATTGTAAGGAATAAATAAAAACTGATCTTTTCCTGTATGTCTATGTTCCAGTGCGATCTATTAAAAATTGTTTCCTCGTGCTCGCTTCGGCAGCACATATACTAAAATTGGAACGATACAGAGAAGATTAGCATGGCCCCTGCGCAAGGATGACACACAAATTCGTGAAGCGTTCCATATTTTTCAAATCCCTGAAATTACAATGTTGTGAAATTTATATGTAAATAAAAAAAATTGTTTCCTCATATGGAGGTCTGAAGTCATACTCCAAAAGCCATTAAATTATGTATAAACTAGTGGGAAATCGATAAAAATTGAAAAGGTATTTCTTTTCCAACAGTTGAGATAAGCCTTTATCGGATGCTGTTACTGTGTTCACATGAACCTAGTTTTGACTTGTATACATTTTGTTCCATTTGTCAACTCTTGTGCTGATATTTTACTATTTTAATTATGCAAGATCTCTGATGTTTTCATGATTGTTAGTGCTCTTCACTGCTTTTCTTTTCTTTTTCTTTTTTTTTGGTGTTGTGTTGGTGTTTTTTTGATCTTTTTTCTGCTGTTCTTCTAAATGAACTTTATAATCAATATCTCTAGTTCCAGAAAAAGATCGATGCAATTCTATTGCAACTCTGTTAAATTTATAAATGAGCTTACAAAGAATTGACAGCTTTATGCTGTTAAGTTTTCTTATTAAAGAATATGATATGGTTTTCTACTTATCAGTTTTTTAAAGTATTTTGTAGTTTCTTTGAAAAAAATTTCATGCCATATCAAAAAAAAAATGGACAAGTACTGGCGTGGATATGGAGAAAAAGGAACACTTACATTGCTAGTGGAACTGGAAAACTGTGTGGAGGATCCTCATACTACTGAAAATGGAACTACCATTTGATCCAGCAATTCCAGGAATCTACCCAAAGGACACTAGTTGTATTGAACACTAATTGAACAGAACACTAATTGAAAAGGACACCTGTACTCCTATGTTTATTGCAGCACTATTTACAATAGCCAGAATATGGAAACAACCTAAATGCCCCCAAACAGACAAATGAATCAAAAAGTTTTGGTATATTTACACAATGGTATATTATTCAGCAATCTAAAAGACAAACTTACGTCATTTTCAGCAATGTGGATGGAACTAGAAGGAATCATACTAGTAGAAATAAGCCAGAAAGAAAAAGACAAATACTGGATGGGCTCACTTATATGTGGGACAGAAGGAAAACAAACAAACAAAAGGACAAGAAAAAGGTAAAACTAACAAACTGATAGCAGAACTAAAGCATAAAGCAAGGGAGGAGGAGGAGGGGGAGGTTGGGAGCGGGATGGGCACAGGAGATTGGGATACAGGTGACAGTGTGGTGGGGGAGAACCTCGGGGTAAACAACAATGTAAAAAACGTATGTGCAGTCAGCTGGGCACAGTGGCACATGCTTGTATGCAACAGCTTATGGAGACAGGACGGGGTCTGGGGATTGTAGTTCAAGTCCTGCCCGGAGCCACACAGTGAGACTTACTTCCAAAAAAGTATAGCTGGGGGTGGTGGCGCACACCTGTAATGCCAGCTACCTGGAAAGCTGAGGCTGGGGATTTCTTGAGTCCATGATACCCCGGGCAATGTGAGCCTGCGGTTCCATGGGCAAAAATAGGAGACCTAGTCTCAAAAAAAATACATACATGTGTGTGCAATCAATTAGAATAATAAAAATGAATAGTATAATTGGTAAAGATATCATTTTTTTTTTTCTGAAACTAGGTCTCGCTATTTTTGCCCGTGGAACCGCAGGCTTACGTTGCCCGGGGTACCACAGACTCAAGCAATCTCCAGCCTCAGCTTCCCAGGTAGCTGGCATTACAGGCACGCGCCACCACCTCCAGCTATATTTTTTTGGAGGTAAGTCTCACTACATGCCCCCGGTGGGACTCGAACCGCGATCCCTGGCCACTGCCGCAGCTTCCTAGGCTGCCGTTTACAGGCATGCACCACCACGCCCGGCCAGTAAAGATAACATTTAAAAAAAAATTTTAAAACTCATGTCTCATGTTTATTATATATGCTTAATTTACTTTTATTTTGTTTTTATAAATGGTGTCTTAAGTTACATCTTTGAACTGGTTATTGGAAAAACATGTATGTCTCTTGATTTCTGCATGGTAATTTTTTTTTTTTTTTGAGACTAGGTCTCACTATTTTTGCCCATGGAACCGCAGGCTCACGTTGCCTGGGGTACCACGGACTCAAGCAATCCCCAGCCTCAGCTTCCCAGGTAGCTGGGATTACAGGCCCGCACCACCACACCCAGCTATTTTTTGGGACCAGGTCTCACTGTGTTGCCCCCAGTGGGATTCCAACCGCGATCCCTAGCCCAAGCTGCTTCATAGGCTGAAGCTTACAGGCAGGAGCCACCGTGCCCAGCTTCTGCCTGGTAATTTAATATCCTGCTATTAGAATGAATTATCTTCCTGTTTCTAGTAGTTTTTTCACTATTTTTGCTTTTTCAGATACAAAATATCAGCTACATAAAAAGATAAATTTGCCTCTTCCTTTCGATTATGCCTCTACTTGATTTTCCCGTTCGTTACTGGGCAAGGAGAGACTTTCCACTTAAACCAGTGTAACTCAATAACCAGCATAATTTCAATTATATTAAATATCAGCTGTTTTACATTAAAAAAACTCAATAACCATCTGCATGCCTCTCCAGGCAGATTCAAACTCTAACCTCCCGCAGGTAAATGCCTTCACAGATCAGTCATCTTTGTTATGCAGATTCTAGCCAAGGCTTTTCTCAGCCTTGGCTAGACTGAAGGAAAAAAAAAGTTAGGACTGCATTTTGAACTCACAGCCTCTTGCCCTCATATGTAACTTCTACAACTTCTGCAGCCTGAGACCTCCAATATTTCTAGTTATGGGTCCTTAATGCCAATCCCCAGCCCTTATTATATTTTTCCAAGTCAGAAACAAGACTTTTATAGGCCGGGCACGGTGGCTCGTGCTTGTAAGCTTCAGGCTATGAAGCAGCCGGGGCCAGGGATCCCGGTTCGAGTCCCGCCTGGGGCCCATAGCGAGACCTAGTCCCAAAAAAATAGCTGGGCGTGGTGGCGTGCGCTTGTCATCCCAGCTACCTGGGAAGCTGAGGCTGGGGATTGCTTGAGTCCGTGGTACCCCGGACAACGAGAGCCTGCGGTTCCACAGGCAAAAATAGCAAGACCTAGTCTCAAAAAAAAAAAAAAAAAAAAAAACACAAGACTTTTAGAGTGCAGGCTAATTTATTGCTAAACAAAGTGATTTCCTAATTACTAAACAAAGTGGTTTCCTAATTATTTACTACAGAAAGAAGCATATAAGAAAAACCCTGATTACCCCAAGATTGTCCAAACCCTTCCCAACATTGTCCAAACCGTAGTCTTCTAATCCCTTTTTACCTCACCAAATGTCCCATCAATCAAAGTCCATCAGTATCATGTGCTTCAAAATGCCTTCTTTGGTGTGATAGGGTGTGCCCCCCCCCCTCCTGTTTAAGATTGCAGATTTCAAGAACAGGTAATGTTAAAATGGGGGAATGACCTTAGCTGGAATTTCCCTTCAGGGGGATGCAGGGGGAAGAAAGAGGTGAAATAGTCAAGGTGAAACAGATTTCCTGGAAGGTGGGAAATCTGGGTATATAAAGGGTGTGAAAACAAAGAGAAGGATTCGATTCGATTTGGATTCCAATATGGAGAGGAGATGGGAATCGGCCATCTTGTAAAGATGTGAGCCATGTGAGCTTGGCCATGTGGCCACCGAGGGCCTGCAACCCTCGGGTGGCCCAGGCTGGCAGCATGTGTGCTGAAAGCAGTTAAGGAGTTTGCAGATTTGAACTCCGTGTTGGAGTTTGCTTTGCTGAGTTTGATTTGTATCTGAAAGAGGCCGTGCAAAAGTTAGGCCTGAGAAGAAAGTGAACTTTGCTGGTTCGACACCATGGAGTTCCTGCTACCTGAAGGTGACAAGGAGAAGACGGCGTGGAAGCCAAGGGAGCAGCCTAAGGAACATGTCTTCAAGCGTCTGGAGATGGACTCTGTCTGGACATTGGTGAGATGATCAGGACTGAGAGACTGAGGATATTTGGGGCAATCTGGGAAAAGACTTTGGACACTACTGAGAAAGGTTTTGGACAATGTTGAAGTATCTGAGTCTTACATGTTTCTTTTGTAGTTATTAGGATAATTAGAAATCACTTTGTTAGAAATAAATTAGTCTGCACTGCACTGATAGTCTTACATTGGGTTGGTATTTTGGTTGAGAAGGCTGGGGATGGTGGTAAGAACCCACGAGTGGAACGTTTAAACTGTGTTTTAAAGTTTTTCTTTTCTGCAGTTTTTGGAGCTGAAAGCAGAGAGAAGTGGTAGCTGATGTTTGCATATCAATGGTAAAGGTGATCAGTGAAAATGCTAATGAAGAGTGTGTAGCCTGCTTTGGAGAGAGAAGCAGGCAGATAGCTGTATCCAGTTAAGGTTAAAGGTAATTGCAAAGGAACTGCTTGTAGCCTGCTTTGGAGAAAGAAGCAAGCAGATAGGTGTATCCAGCTAAGTAAAGTCAGCAAGTCTCTTTATACCCTGTTTCAGGTGTGTTCCAGCTTTTCCCAGCAGGTACTTGAAGGTGTGCTGCTGTCTTCTCCTTGCTGTCTTCCTCCAGGTACTGGAAAGAAATGATATAGTACAGGAACCAGCAAAACTCATTTTTTCTCAGGCCTAGCTCACATGACCTCTCCAGAAATATCAGAGTCAAACTCAGCAAGGTAAATTCTAACACAGAGTTCAAATCTCCATCCTCTTTAGCTTTCAGCAGGCACATTCAGCTTATAATTATTAAAAGCCACAAGTTTACCAGCCAGGGTCAAAGGTCCTGGGCCTCAGGCCCCTCAGCCCCCAGACCCCTAGGCCCTCATGATCTGGCCTCTATCTTTCCTCCCAAAATGGCTGAATCCCTTCCTTTGTCCTCAAGCCTCTATTTATACCTTTTTTTGCCAAGTCTCCCCCCCCCCAACTCCCAAGGGGGGAGGGAGGGTGTGAGAAGGAGGGCGCAAGGGGAGTCCTATCAAGCAGATATGCAAATCAAAATACCCACCAGCTCTCTTTGAAATTTGAAAGTCTATAGTCATATCAAATGTATATATCCACTATATGAATGGCAGCCAAGGGGGTAGGCATCTCAGTATCATAACTGCATTGGCAGGCCAGGCATGGTGGCGCATGCCTGTAGATGGCAGCCTAGGAAGCCACAGCCTGGGCCAGGGATCACAGTTTGAGTCCTGCCAGGGGCACATAGGGAGACCTAGTCCCCAAAAAATAACTGGGCTTGGTGGTGCGTATGTAATCCCAGCTACCTGGGAAGCTGAAGCTGGGGATTGCTTGAGTCTGTGGTACCCCGGGCAACGTGAGCCTGCTGTTCCACAGGCAAAAATAGCAAGACCTAGTCTCAAAACAAACAAACAAACAAACAAACAAACAAACCAAAAACTGCATTGGCAAATACTTTCAATACAATGTTTAAAACTAATGGAGACTAAGTGAAACAGGGTATAAAGAAGACTCTCTGAATTTAACTTTAACTGTTCACACCTATCTGCCTGCTTCTCTCTCCAAAGCAGGCTACACACTCTTTATTAGCATTTTCACTGATCACCTTTACCATTGATATGCAAACATCAGCTACCAGCTTTTCTCTGCTTTTTTTTTTCTCTTTTAGACCTAAAAAGAAAAACTTTAAAACACAGTTTAAACTTTGTGGCACGGTGGCTCGTGCCTGTAAGCTTCAGCCTAAGAAGCGGCCGGGGCTAGGGATCGCAGTTCGAGTCCCGCCTGGGGCCCGTAGCGAGACCTAGTTCCAAAACAATAACTCGGCGTGGTGGCGCGCGCCTGTAATCCCAGCTACCTGGGAAGCTGAGGCTGGGGATTGCTCGAGTCTGCGGCACCCCGGGCAACAAGAGCCTGCGGTTTCACGGGCAAAAATAGCTAGCGAGACCTAGTCTCAAACAAACAAACAAACAAACAAACAATAAACTTTGTACTCTGGGTTTTTACCACCACCCCCAGCCTTCTCAACCAAAATACTAAACCAATGTAAGACTATCAGTGCAGACTAATTTATTTTTAACAAAGTGACTCAGAATACTTTAACATTGTTTAAAACCTTTTTCAGTATTGTCTAAAGTCCTTTCCCAGATTGCCCCAAAATTTTTAGTCTCTCAGTCCTGATCATCTCACCAATGTCTAGACAGAGTCCATCTCCAGGACGCTTGAAGACATGTTTTTTTGACTGTTCCTCCTTGTCTTCCACGCTGTCTTCTCCTTGTCACCTTCAGGTAGCAGGAACTCCATGGTGCCGAACCAGCAAAGTTCACTTTCTTCTCAGGCCTAGCTTTTGCATGGCCTCTTCAGACACAAATCAAACTCAGCAAAACAAACTTTAACACGGAGTTTAAATCTGCAAACTCCTTAAGTGCATTCAGCACACATGCTGCCAGTCTGGGCCAGCCAAGGGTTGCAGGCCCTCAGTGGCCACATGGCCAAGCTCACATGGCTCACATCTTTACAAGATGGCTGATTCCCATCTCTCCTCCACTAAACCTCTCTCTATCCAGTCTCCATATTCAAATCTCCAACCTAAATCCAATCGAATCAAATCCTTTTCTTTGTTTGCACACCCTTTATATACCCTGATATCCCGCCTTCCAAAAAACCTGTTTTACCTTAACCATTTTACTTCTTTCTCCCCCTGCATCTCCCTAAAGAAAAATTCCAGCTAAAGTCATTCTCCCATTTTAGCATACCTGTCCTTGAAATCTGCAATCTTAAACAGCAGACAATGGGGGGGGCACACCCTATCATAAGAACCTCCCTGTCTGGAGTCTCACCTTAGCATAAAAGCTTCTATCATTTCCTTAATCAGTAAGATACTGACCTCTGGGATAATGTATTTATATTTTATCATGTTAAGAAAATACTCATAAAGTCTTAAGTTATTGGTTATTTTTAACATGCTAGTCCTAAATTTACAAATAGGAAAAAAAGTCACATTATCATAAAAAATATGTTAATATATCATGTGACACATAATCATACTAGTATCACAAGCACATATTCAAGAATGTCAATCCAGGGGAGTCTTTAATGTAAGGGAAGGGTTGCCATATGAGCCAATCAGCCTAATTCAGAAGTCTTTTGGCTGTGGGGCAGATGCAGTATGGTATAGTGGGTTGTTGTAACTCTAAATTCTTCAGCAAGTTACTTGGTCTCTCTGTACTTGTTTCCTTTTATGTAAAAGGAGATAACAATAGAACTAGCAATCCTCAAAGATTATTGTGCTCTGTGAGATAATCACCCCAGAAGATTTAGTTCAGGATCTGGCACATAATAAATGCTCACAAAAAGGAAGCTATTATCAGTAAGTGACTAAACAAGTAATAAAGATAATAAATGCTATGAGAGGTCTCTGGAGGAGGTAGGCATTTAAGTTGATTCATTGAAAGCTGTGTAGGATTTGAATAGACAGAGGATTGAAGAATTAAAAGAGGACTTTCCCATTCCATTTTTTCCAGAGGGAAGGAATCTTTAAGATGTAAAAGGTGAAAGTTGATTTTAATTTGTATTTTTTAAAAAGGTTCAACTCCTTTTTTTGGTCCAACTTCCTTTAAAAGCATCATTATTAAAAATTTGATTTGCTTTCCTTGTTACATTTTGCAGAACAGTTGACAATGAATGGCGTATTTTATCGTATGTATGAAAGGAAAACATTTTGAATCAAATTCCATGCTCTCTGTCTTTCAAGTCCCCATTGACTTACCAATCATTTATAGTTTTTTTTTTTTTTAGGTTGATATTTTACATTTTAATGTGACCCTGTTTTTTATTTATTTCACCTATTACCAGGATGCTTTTAAACTAAATATTTTTTTGGTGTTTCCTAGTGTGTGAGGGTTTATTAATGTGATTTAAAGTTAAGAAAAATCAACCCTATTCCATAGCAATCACCATGGATAATTCCATTATCCATGGGGTCTAGACTGTATCACAGTCAATAAATGAATATTTTTTGGGAATTAAATCAATGGCAAGAAAGGAACAGGGCATCCAAAGGTGGTGAGATAGTAAAGAGGCAGTGATGAAACTTGTATAGCGCACTGTTTTTCCTGTGTTAACTGAAAATAAAGTCTTAACAATAGTTAGATAAAGAGTGCATTACAATAAAAGTTAGGATTCAAACTCAACAAGTTTTACACTATGGAAGCTTTTCTAATAAATACAAATTTGAATTTAGTTTATATAGGTAGAAACAGTGAATCATTGACATTAAGAATGTAATTATTCTTTTTTTTTTTTTTTTTTTTTTTGAGACTAGGTCTCGCTATTTTTGCCCGTGGAACTGCAGGCTCTCGTTGCCTGGGGTACCACGGACTCAAGCCAACCCCAGCCTCAGCTTCCCAGGTAGCTGGGATTACAGGCACACGCCACCACGCCCAGCTATTTTTTTGGGACTAGGTCTCTCTACAGGCCCCAGGCGGGACTCGAACCGCGCTCCGTAGCCCCGGCCGCTTCATAGTTTGAAGCTTACAAGCACGAGCCACCGTGCCCGGCCAAGAATGTAATTATTTTTGATAGATGGTGTTGTCATGATAGGGGGGCTGTGGTGAAACTGGGGTGCCATGGTCCCCAGCATCTGCATTAGAATGGCAGCCGTTGTGTGCCCTGGTGGGCGGAGACTTGGAGAAGGGAAATTAAGCCTTCTCTGCAGAGAAGAGGTTGAAGAGATTAGGGAGGGAACTGAGATAAGACACATAGAGAGGAGAGGGAAGAGATGGAACAGAGAGAGCAGAGAAGCAGGAGGACTGAGCTTCAAGGTGTGGGAGCAGGCAGGGCATAGGTCCTAGCTTGGGCCTGGGCTGAGGAACCTAGAGAAGCATGTTGGAGAAACTTGTGATTTATGTAAGCTGGCTTGGAAATTTGGTACCTGAGAACCTGCTTTAACTTTGAAACTATGAAGCTTGAAATTTGTCTAGAGACCTGAAGAGGCTTGCTGTGTTGATGTTTTCTATCGTGGAATGTCTAAAGTGGTTGCTAATGCTGTATCAAGTGAGTTCTAATGGTTTCTGGCCACTTTAGAATTGGAGCTGAAAGAATACCAGAGCTGTGCTTTTTGGAGAAGAATTGAAGATGCCATCCTGGTTTTCTCATTAGATTTGAATCTCCTGCTTTTGAAGAAGGATCGATGTGCTATCATGGCTTCTTCTGGCTTGAAGTAAGTGGAACTGTGTCTTTGAAGAAGGATCAGTGACTCCATCTTGGCTTCTTTAGGTGGTTTGAAGATGTGTCAGCAGGCATTTTGTGGATACACATGACTGCTTCAGCCATGTGCTCTTTGAACTAGAGACTGGACTGGTGGGTAGGATTACCAAAGTGGTTCCTTGTATCCTCCAGTGACTTTTCTTTGTTTTGCCCTTTTAATAAGTAAATCTGTTTTTGCTTCCTTTTAAGGTTTATGTGGTCTTGCTACTGCATGAGCAGCCTGGGAATAACCTGGTGTATGGTTGGCTTTAAAAGGCCAGCTGTCCCCCTTTGTAAGTTTGGTTGAGCACCCCATTTTTTTTTTTTTTTTTGAGACTAGGTCTTGCTATTTTTGCCCGTGGAACCGCAGGCTCTCGTTGCCCAGGGTACCACAGACTCAAGCAATCCCCAGCCTCAGCTTCCCAGGTAGCTGGGATGACAGGCGCGCGCCATCATGCCCAGCTATTTTTTTGGAGCTAGGTCTCGCTATGGGCCCCAGGCGGGACTCGAACCGCGATCCCAAGCCCTGGCTGCTCATAGGCTGAAGCTTACAAGCACGAGCCACCATGCCCGGCCCTGAGCACCCCATTTTGCTTGTTTTCTTACCTGATTTCAGTTGGGGGGAGGGCAGGATCCTTTTACCTAAAAATCCTTTTTACCCAGATATTTAATCACAGCACTATTTACAATTGCCAAGATATGGAAACAACCCAAATACCCCCAAACAGGCAAATGGCTGGAAAAAAAGTGGTATATTTATACAATGGAATAGTATTCATCAAAGAAGACAAACTTATATCATTAGCAAAAACATGGATGGAGCTAGACGGAATCATGCTAGTGGAAAGAAACCAGAAAGAAAAAGAGAAATATGGGCCGGGCACAGATAAATAAATAAAGAGCATGTCTTTAATCCCAGCCTCGGGATGCTGAGGCTAGGAATTGCTTGGGTCCATGGTTCGAGACTACCCTGGGCAAAATAGCAAGAACTAGTCTTAAAAAAAAAAAAAAAAAGCACAGAAAAAGAGAAATACAGGATGGTCTCACTTATATGAGGGATACAGGGAAAAGGAAAAAACAAATGGACAAGAAAATTTTAAAACTGCCAACAAAACTTAAGCATAGAGCAAGAAAGGGGTAGGAGAATAAAGTGGGGGGGGGTGGGCAAAAAGAAATTAAGATGGTTCATGGGTGATAAGGTGAAGGGAGTGCCTTCTCAGGATAGACAATGATGTAATATATGTATATGTGTGTGTGTTTGTATGTGCAATTAAAAAAAATCCTTTTTGCCAGTTTTTCCTAAACCAGAGAAAAACCTCTACCTTGTAATTTAATACAGACCTGGCAAAAGACTTTGTTAACCCTTAAGCTTCCTCACACTAGTTACCTTTGGTATTCAAATGCCTGCTGCTTGCCTTGGGCTGGGGGTGGGGGGGACTACTGACGACCGCAGGCTCTCTTGCCCAGGGTACCACTGACTCAAGCAATCCCCAGCTTCAGCTTCCCAGGTTGCCGGGATTACAGGCGCACGCCACCATGCCCAGCTATTTTTTTTTTTTTTTGGAACTAGGTCTGGCTACGGACCCCAGGTGGGACTCAAACCACGATCCCTGGCCCTGGCCACTTCATAGGCTGAAGCTTACAGGCATGAGCCACTGTGCCTGGCAGGACTTTAAAAACACTTTAAATCTGGATTCTTCAGCAGCCACCCGTAGCCACCTTGCTATATGATTTCAAGCCAGATCTTTCAAAGCCAGACAAAACTCTTAAAGTGATCACATTATTTATTACTAAACAAGGAAGCAATTGCCTAAATATGTACTACAAGATAAGCATATAAAACCCGTTACCCCATCACTGTCCAAAACTTTCCTTTAGTCTCTGGTCACCTTACCACACATTCAATCAATCTGAGTTCAACAGCACATGCTCCAAATGCAGGGCATCCTTTTTTCCCCTTTGTCATGGGTTCCCACTTCCTCCAAGCATGTGGTTGAAGACATGATTTTACTCTTCTACTTACGGTGTCCTTTTTAGCTTTAGGCAATAGAAAGACTCCAAGACACAGGAACCAACAGCAGGTCCATCTTAGGCCTCCTCACAGCTTCTCCAAAAGCATTTGAGTCAAACTCAATAAGACAAACTCCAACACGAGGTTCAAACCTCCAAACTCTTTCGATTCCTTCAGCATACACTCAGCTTATGCATGCTAAAGCCATGAGTTCACGAGCCTGGGCCCAAGGCCACAGGCCCAGGTCACCTCAGTCATGTGGCTAGGCTCACAGCCTCCTTCCCAAATTGCTAAATCCCTTCTTTCTCTTCTAAGCTCTTTTTTTATACCCTTTTTGCCTTCTTTTCCTGCTCTTTCTTAGAGAGAGAAAGTTTGCCAATCAGCTCACATCACAAAAACTTTGTTTTTCCTTCCTCTTCCCCTTTGATCCGTCTCAAAGGAAACTGAATTCTAATGAAGGCCACCACTATACCTTGGCATGTTCTTTTTGAAATTTACAATTCTAAAGCAACAGGGAAGTAACTCAGTTTTCCTGGCTATTACCAATGCATGACATCAGCTATGTTAATGGCAGTTACTCTCCAACAGTGGGACTTCTGGTTGTAAGTTATCCTGAAGATATGCTGATGTTAGAGGAAAATAATGGAGAATTTAAGTTTTTCCCTAGGCTAAAGAATGCACTGCAGTGACTCAGAGCATGGGCATCCATTGTAAAATCTTTCTTATCTGGCTCCTTGGTCATAAGTTGGTGTAAAAAGACTGACTTTACCTTCAGGCAGCAGATTCCTGAATGCTTTGCTCTCTTATCTCTTAGATCAGGGACAGGGTTCCCAGAAAATTGTACAATATGGTTAGTACCTCAAGCAGGAAATACACAAAAAATCTCACACTTTCCCATCCTCTATCTCCTGTCTCTGCCGCCAACTTGCTAAATCTAGAGGAAACTTTCATTAATCACTCTTCCAGATTGGGGTGTGGAGAATGGAGGATGATTGGACAAACACCAGTGGAACATACCATTATAGGTTGTGCTGTCTAAGAATATCCTAAGTCAATAATTTGATTGTCAATTGTTTATCTGGGAGGTGGAAACGCCAGTGGGAGAATGGGGACATGAGACTGGAAGAGGAAGGAAGCCAGAAAAGGGTATGCTATTGTCAATACTTATAAAGGGCTATTTACTTAAAATATTAAAACCAATAAATGTTTACAAGAGAAAGTCCAGAAAAGTTATTTTTGTGTAGAGATTATATACACATATTACATGATATAAATGTCAAGAACTGTGAAGGGTCTGAGGTTTTACCCTACTTGCAGACTAACAAATTAATGTGACACAAATTCATAGTCTCGTAGATTGGAGGCCAAGGCATGCATCACTTAGAACAGAGCAAGCAGTCCCCATCTCTTACAGTTGGAGAGAGAATGGCCCTGGTGGATGCTACTCACAAAGTATTTATTACCAGATTATCATCACTCATTTCCAGAGGTGTTCCTGGGAGCATTAACTCTGTGGTACTTCTGAACCATTGAATGTTCCACCACACCCAGTTACCAGTCAGTCCTGACCAAAATGTAGCATTAGCTTTGTCAACTCCACTTCTCTAACCTTTCCCAAAGTGACTCTGTGTCCAGTTTTCCTAGAAGATGGGTCCACATCTTCATGTATCTTGTTCTCTTTTTATTCTCACTCAGGTCTGCCTTTGTCAACTCTTCGTTTTGCACCAGGGAGGAAATGACTAGGAGCAGTAATGTGGGATCTGGGATGTTCTAAACTTCAAATGGCAAATGAAGTAGGCTATAGGATAGAGGGACAATACCCACTTCACTGCATCTGTGATTTACTGAGTAATCCTTAGGTGCTCTGTGACAGTCAAAATCCCCGTTCTGAGTGTACTCTCCCAGACCTGAGAAGGAAGAGCCTTTTAACTTTCCTGCCACTCCCTCTGACTAAGCTTATACTAAATAAATTTGATTTATTGGTAGTCTCTGGAGTGACCCATCTTCCTACATTCACATGCGTCACTTTCCTCTTCCCCCTGTCTGAAAATGATCCACCACTGTATTGAAGATAAAATTCACTTATTCCAGATAGATGGTTCACAGCATCACCATGGTACATACCATTCTTCCTTCATCCCAAAACACTGTAGTGAAGGGGTCTGTGTACCCCTTCCCCAAAACAGCCAGCCAGCTACTCTAGGACAACTCAATATCGATTATAGACTTATGACCAGCTAGCACCACCCTCCAGGCTAGGGAAGAGCATGGGGCAGGAGAGAACTCAAATTCCTATGGAACAGAGCTGTATGGGGCTTTACCCCAAGTGTCCAGAGTCAGCGCTGTGGTACATACTGCTGGATTCAGTGTCTTTCCACCCTTGCTGAGAACTGTCTGAAGTTCATTACTCCAAACTGCACACTTTTCTCTAGATGCCAGACTTCATTGTGGGCAAATGAAATAAATATGTTTCTACGTTTCAATGCCTTTTGATTTCCATGAGATGATTATTCAGGGTACTTAGTACATTATTATTTATTACTAGTATATCTAATGACTTTTCAGAAAAAAATCTGGTTATTTCAGCAATATGTCCTTATGTTATTTATTTTCCCTGACTTGCACTCATTATTTTGGACATTTCTAATTATCTCTTCTAGACTACCACAGGTCAAGTCTTCTGTGCTGCCACATCCCAGGCAGTATTCTGCTCTGAATTTATTAAGTGCTCGGTTAACATTCATTTAGTTGAACTTACCTTTTTCAAATGAGGTTTTAGAGAAGTTAAAAGAATGTCCCAAGGCTAGTGCATCAGTCAGTCTGACTGAGGACATATAAATTACTCTAGATATTTCAATCAGAAAGGACTTCAATCCAAAGAATTGAGTACAAAGGTGTTGGAAGGGTTAAAGGAGTAAACATGGTTAGTGTGATTCAGAAACAAGGAAACTATTATTCCAGGAAGAGAGAGTATTAGGCAGATATCAGGAAGTTGTTACTGTTACAGAGCAGGGTGAGGGATCCCCCAGGAGCCCCAAACCTGCCTGCTCTAAATAGTTTCCCCCATCCACCACATCAAGACAAAGCATACTCTAGTGTGTAACCTTTGATAGAAAATAACTTTCACACAGTTAGTGTGCAATACTAGCAAAGGGAAAAAATAGATAAAATAGTTTCTACATGAAGCACCTAAATTTACCCAGTCCCTTGTGGATAAATGCCCAGTCAAACAGGGTTGACCCAAACCAGGGCCACTGAGACCCAAAAGCTTGCCATAAACCTAAGGCACTTTCTGCTGGGGACCCACAGGAAAGAAGCAGAAGGGGCTAGGCAAGTCTGGAAGGAAAAGAACAAAATCAAAATCCAAGTCAAGATAAAGGCTACCATTGCCAAGCTCACCGTGCATCTCTCACCAATATCTGTTTCATGTTTCTCCTTCCATGTCCCCCAAGTCCCCGGTAAAAGTCCAAGGTCAAGAAGCAAGTGTAGCTTCTTCACATGTCTCTACTCCATGTGCCACCTCCAGGTGTCCTTGATTTCCCTTCCTTTCTTCTCCCAGCTTCTCATTTCTCCTCCCAGCTCAGCTCCACCCTCCCTTGGGTGGGGCAGGGAACCTGGAATCTCCTCATTCTTTGGGGACCACCCTGTTACACTATCAACCAGGAGTTGAAACTCACAAGTCTGTATTTACTGCTGATTACCTGCATCAGTATCACCATAGTTAATAAGCAGAATGGCTCCTGCCTTCTTTCTGTCTTTAATGTGGAACGACTGCCTCCTGTTGTTAGAATGCAAACAGAACTCAACTGACAAGGGAGTATGGGAAATATGGTGTCTAGGCTGCCAGCGCTGGTGTAACACAGAAGGTGAGCGCAGAGCTGATGGTGCACAAAAAAACATCTGAGGTAGATGTTTGGGCTAGTGTTGATTTCACTGTACCTGCAGTGGAAGAAGTCTGCAAGAGAGGAGTTTAGTGCCCATGCCAGAATTTTGCAGCTGTCCCCTCTTTGGGGCTGAGGAAGGAAGTTGTCTAGATGCTATCACCCTGACTCCCTCAGAACTATGGAGCCAGGTTCGGAGGCAGACTTCCTTAGTCCAAACATTAGTCAGCAAGGCCTCCATCACATCAAAGCCTGGGACTCTAAGGTGAATCATCGTCTCTTTCCTCAGAAGTTCATCACTTTAATTAAGAGGCAGAAAGACAAATGACAGATGTGAACACAGCCAGTGTAGCAACTCCAGCCTATTCAGAGTGGAAGTTCATACCATTTAGGAATTTTGAACATAGTGGTCTTATACTATTTTCTTTAGCGTCCCATGAATTGGACTTCTGGTTCACCTTTACTTCTAAATTCTTTGGGTGAGCCCCCCAAATTGTCTAACTCCAAAGGCACCATTCACTGTTTCACTGAACATGACATAGACTACAGTGTGAATGGAGGAGCCCACTATGTTGGGCAACATACTGCTCCTGCTTGAGGACCCCAGCATTACTGAAGAATTTCCCATTAAACTTTCCATCTTGAGTGTGCTGTGAACTAGTCTCCTCCCTGTACTCCTTGAGAAAAGAAATTCAAAGCATTGAGTTACAACAACAAACTCCTAATTTAAATGAATACATTTTCAACAATGTGTGCATTTATAGAAATGAAAAATGGGAGCATAATTGATGTTGAACTTGTCTCATTTTAGCAGTAAGAACTAGCATATGCAAGGATACACAGACTAATAGAAAAGTTCATCCAGTTTAATTAGTGATGTGCTTTAAAAAAAGGTTTAACTAATTTTAAAATCTAGTAAATTTATTGTTTTGCTCAGCTGGGCAGTATTTATAATAATGGTAATTTAGTCTAGGATACTTACTCTAGATATTTCAAGCAGGGCTGTAATCCAGAGAATTGTTTACGTGGGACTGAGAAATGTAGTCAATGGGGTTGGTGTGACTCACAGAGGAGGAAATTGCTGCTATTGTAGTTTTTAGAGCTTTTTGGTCACAGAAATTGAACATTAAATTTAATTTTAAATATATCTACATATACACTTGTATACACTTATGCAGCCTTACTGGGACTTGCACAAATTTTTGTTTCAGGGGAGTGTGATAGGATGATTAATAAAAGATTTTTTTAAACCTACATATGTTATATTGGCAAAATAGTTTGTGGGGGCAACGAAATGGAATTATGGCTTATCTTATAGGAAAGAATGCACTATATTCACCTGTTAAGAAAGAACTTGTTCACAGTTTTTTGTTTATTTATTACATTTTAAAATGATAGTTTTATTAGGAAAAGAAGAAAAAGAGAGGCACCTGTATAGTCACAGGCAGGCAGGAGAGTTGTCTCTTGCCAGGACAAAGATTGCCTGATAGTGTTTCATTCTACTGTTTTTTTTAATTTTTTATTATTTTATTATTTTTTATTTATTTATTTTTTGGAGACTAGGTCTCGCTATTTTTGCCCGTGGAATTGCAGGCTCTCGTTGCCCAGGGTACCACAGACTCAAGCAATCCCCAGCCTCAGCTTCCCAGGTAGCTGGGATTACAGGCATGCGCCACCACGCCCAGCTATTTTTTTGGACTAGGTCTCGCTACGGGCCCCAGGTGGGACTCGAACCTCGATCCCTAGCCCTGGCCGCTTCATAGGCTGAAGCTTACAGGCACGAGACACCTTGCCCGGCCTCTACTGTTTTTTTTTTTTTTTTTTTAATTGACAATAGTAGATACTAAAACACTAAAAAAAACTAAAGAATTTAGAGTAATTGGATATAGTTCCGAGTTTTACTTCTGGCAAATCCATGAATAGTCATGCGGCAAAGATTTCGCCATTGGAATGTGAGCAGAACTGATGTGACTTTGCTTAAAAGAAATTCCCCCGTGAAAGGATTTGCTTTTGCTCTCTGCTGGCTAGAATAGTAATGACAGTGATCTTAGAAGCCATGTATTTATTGATGACTGCCTGAAACATGGAGCCTTTATATGAGAAAGAAAGAAACTTCTTTAAACTACTAAATGTTGAGAATTTCTTTCTTATAAACATTGCCCATAACCAGAACTAATACACATAATTTACAACTGTTTAAACTTAGAATGAAAGGCATTTGATAACTTCCAAATGTGTAAAAAAGAGGTAAGTAATTTTGTTTATTTCTTTATTTTAAGGGATTTACAAGCAAAAAAGATTAAAGATTCCTGGAATAGTTCATACTGGGTGGTCTCTGCTTCTTCACCTTCTAGTCATTCACCAACCTATTGCATTCTTGTCCTTTCCTCCTCCCAGTTTCTTCTTAGTGATCTTACATTATTCCCCTCTTCCTCACCACTGCTTATCATCACAGCTGAGTGGGCAGGGTGGGCCCCTGATGGCTGAGCAGCTAGTCCTTGAACAGACCAGTAACCTCCGGTGCAGAAAGCCAGATCAGCTCTATTACGTGACTTTTTTTAGAAGATACGAAACAGATGGCGAAGAAAGCTGAAGATGAGCACATGTTTGGAAAGAGGCCATCAAAGAGAACTGGGACCATTCAGGGCAGAATCAACTTAGGTTACAAAAAAGCAGCAACTGTGAATCAGCAGAAACTAAGAGGCAGAGAGGAGCCATAGAAACGGAGGAAGCAGGTACGCCAGGGAGGGCGCCTCTGTTTCGCGTACAGCATGCCACTGATCCTAAAAATTCTTCAACTAAAAACACATGGGAATTCTGGAAGAAAATGCAACAACTATCCTTTAAAATGTATAGCTGAGGTAAAACAGTTAAATCTGGCAGGGGTGGGAAGAACAAAGAGAAAATCAGAATCAACATGGTAAGCTTGCACTGCTGTTTTGTGTTGGTGGAGGCTTTTTTCCATTCTCAGCAAACAAGTATGGCAGGGATGAGAAATACAGACCTCCTTCAGTGAAAGAATGACTATTATTCTACTCACCAACAAAGGAGCATGATGAGGCTATTTGTCAACCTGAGCTTGAAGATTTTGGTCCCCCACCCCCACCCCCTGTCCCAAGTAGGACCTGCATCAATTGGGAAGCTCAGATTGTGTTTCTTTGGTGTGAGCCCCCAGACAGCTAGTACACTTTAGGTTCCCAGTTCTGTTTGAATAATTTAGTCTATATTTTTGGAGAAAGTCTGAGGGCACTTATCCATCCAGTTCTTTTTGTCCATACCACCAACCAAATGTCATTTGTCTACCCTGTGGTGAGATATGGCTATGAGAATGAGGTTAGGGAAGACATTGGGGATGTGGACAGGTGTTTTGTGTGGAAGTTTAGCAGCTAGGGCCCTCTGCTGTTTTTGATAGGCCTCTCTCTAAGACTAGGGGCATTGGTGATGAAATTGTGGTCAGAGCTGTCTGGCAGATGATGGCACACCCAACAGTCAGTTAAATTATAAAGTGTGTGAGCAAAAACAGTTACAGAGAGCCATGCCAGGGCATTCTCCTTTGTGAAAACAAGACTCCAGGGGTGGTTCTAAAAGGCAAAGGCCATTAACATCTCCCCCTCCTCAGCTATCTTGGTATCTGAGCTTTGTCCTCCCTGGGTAATGGTGTTGTTGATCTCCCTTTGCCTCCTTAAAATCAGCAAGGTTCATTCCAGCAACTGTAATTTCACCTTTTCCCCAATAACCTAGCATTCATACCCAAACCCTCTGTCCACAAAGGACAGGTGCGGGAGGGGCAAGGGCATTTTTTAAAACTTCTAGAGCGCCATTATGCCCCTCTCCTTGGTCCATGTGGGTCATTGTAGGGATAGTTAATGGCAGTATACGTAAGTGGTTATTATTCTTATGACCTAGGCTGGACCATCCAACAAGAGTATCTAGCTGGCCAAGTGAAAATTAAGTGGCAATCTCCTCTGCCCATTTTGGGCAAAGTTGTCATCTAGAGGGTGTACCATACAGGTTGGTTTGGGGGTTTCCATTAGAGCAAGAAAGAAGCATCATGCCTAGAAACGATCAGGATAGAATCCTGAATTTTCAAAATAGGTCTCTATAAACTCTATTTCTTTTGTTCTGATTATTCTCCAGAAAGTAGCTAGGAATGGATGATCCCTTTGTATTCAAACTGCCTTATTAAGGTATGTGGACCCGGAGGAGGGAAAGTAAATTGAATCAGAGATCGTTTAAAGTTGATTTTTGATTTTTGGTCAAACCGCATAATACCAGATGCCTGTGGATGATAGGATAGGGAACATGGAAGGACCATTGAATAGCCTGACAATCAGCTCATTGTGTGTGACTTTTGCCACAAAGGGGGCATTATTACAATCTGCAAATGGTCTGAGAAGCTGATCCCATGGCACAGACTAGCTTCAAGGGCCAGAGTGATTTGTTTGGATTCAGCTGATCAGACTGGAGGAGGACAGTAGCCTGAAAAAGTGTCAGCAGCAGCTAGTCCCCACTGACAGGTCTGTGAGGGAGGTCAAAGGTCTAATGTGATCAACTTCCTGGGAGCAGAGGGAGTCAATGCCTCATGTAATGCGGCCTCCTTCATTGTGAGATAAATGGGTCAACTCTTGGCAGGTGTTGTAAATCTGGCATGCAATCCTAGCCCTCTGCCTCAGAAACATAAACTTTGTGCCCACTCTGTGATGATGGGTGTGTTCCCATAGCTGATCTCAGCAGCAGTGGTAATAAATAATCTAGGCAGTGCAGGCTTGAGTAGCAGCTGGATTTTCAATGTCAGAAAAATGTCTTTTCCATAAGTATCTCCATGAAAGATCCTGATGGTTTGATAAGATGTTAAATTCTTTTTCACAATATATGGCCCCAAAGGAGGGTGTCGTTAGTCTGCAGACCAAGCAAGCCACCAGGCCACTGGCAATAGCCAGTAAGTCAGTAAAAATATAATAGGGTTCATCAAAGGGAGTATTTGTCTGAACTATGAAAATGACCTTGAATTCTCCCCACTAAGTGGAGCTATGTTCATTTTTGGTTCTGCGCTGCTAGTAATGAGGCTGAATGGCTGCATCTTCTGAGTGGTGGCTATCACTGGGCTTTGTCAGTGAACCAGGCTCAGGGGTTAGAGGAATTTCTGTGAGTCAAGGGTCTCATTGAGTGGCTTTGCCTCAGGCAACAGAGAAAGAGGGGTTAGGGGAAGGGGGAAATGAATTAATGTCCCAAGAGGATAGCTATCAGTTTTTCAAGTAAGGTCAAGATGCTACTTGAGCCAAAGCAGCTGCTTTCTCGAAGTTTACCGTTTCTTTTTGACATTTGAAACTTATTGAGCTCATCTCATGTTATTAATCAAGTTCAAGTTGACCTGCCCCACAATAGGAACATCAGACTGGAAAGTCACAAGGTCTGTGAGTCAGGTGCTCAGTTTTGACAAGAGCCGGATAGCAAGCTAAGAGTTGCTCTCAAAAAGGCTGTTTCTAGAAGTCATGTTGAAACAGGGTATAAGGAAGTGGGCAACCAAAGAAAGGCTTTTCAACTTTGACTTTAACACATACAGGCCTGCTTCCAGAAGCAGGCTACAAACAGCTCATTTACCTTTACCTTGAGGCCACCACACCTAGGCCTGCTTCTCTCCCTAGGAAGCAAGATCCTTATGACTGCACCATAAATTTCAGCTTTGGGATACCTTCACTCAGTAGTCAAAGCCATATTACTTCCTGGCTGGAGCCTTTGAGTTTGTGCCTCCTGGCTTACTTGGGTTTGCCTTGCACTGGACCAACTTTATGTATTTGTTTGTTTGTTTATAGACTAGGTCTCGCTATTTTTGCCCATGGAACTGCAGGCTCATGTTGCCTGGGGTACCATGGACTCAAGCGATCCCCAGCCTCAGCTTCCCAGGTAGCTGGGATTATAGGCATGCGCCACCACGCCCAGCTATTTTTTGGGACTAGGTCTCACTGTGTTGCCACAAGTGGGACTCCAACTGCGATCCCTAGCCCCAGCCGCTTCATAGGTTGAAGCTTACAGGCACAAGCCATTGTGCCTGGCCACTGGAACAACTTCAAGGATTTCATCTTTGCCAAGGGCATCTGCTGCCCCATCACCAAGATAAAATCTCATATGTTCTCATAAGGTTTCAACATAAAGGCAGCAGGGTTGACTGTAAGAATCTACATTTGATTGTGTGCTTTTCTCATTCTCCAATGGAACCTTTACACCAGAATTTTCAAGTCTGTATACCACAGTAAGAACCTGAATACTAGGCAGTACTTCCTCTGTGCTTTCCCAAGGTAGTTTGTCCCTTCTAGAGCAATCTTAGAGGTTCCAAATATGAATAGCAACCTGAACTGTCATGTAACCATCCCAATCCAAGTGGTTTCATCATTGATTTTAGCAGACAGAGAATGTTGGAACCCTTGAAATTATCTTTTTTACAACTTTTAATAATGAATAGTAAAGAAACAGCCACTTAAGTTTTTCTCTCATCTCCCTTTCCACGTGCTCTCCTCATCCTCTCTCTCCCTCCCTTTAAGCGCCTTACTCCTAGGACCAGGTGTGCCCACTTATACATGCATGGGCCCACTGGGCCAGGTGTATACAATTATGGGGAGGGCGCAACCTCATAGGTGCTGGCCATAGGGGCTAATGTCAGAAGGGTAAAAACCCTGATAATTCATTTACTCTACAAGGACCCACTGAAAAAAATCCTGAGGTCTTAATCTGTCTTCTCCTAGCGGATCTAAGGCAAACAGGATAGACCACCAGAGGGGCTGAGCCAGATGACAGCCCAGCAGTCACCATTGTTTCTTGACAAACATGCCTTGTTTCTGCCCATACTGGTCATGAATTTCTCTTCTTCCACACGCCTCTGCAATTTTTGTATGAAAGAGAACAGAGCCTTTTGTGCACTTTAGTTGAAATCTTAGAGCAGTTATTACTGTGGACCAGACCTGAGGCCAACCACCAGATTGGTGATGGAGTTGACTACCTGAAGGAGATTTAGGACGAGCCAGGGCACAGTTTGGGCAACTATTTTGAGACCTACTCCTGGTACTCAAACTGTTTCCACATCTCCAGTTCCTCATCAATAGACAATAAAGTGAAGGATCATATAGTGCTGGTTGAACAGACAAATTGGCTGATATGTTTACTCACAATTTGCATGGACTTCCCTCAAATTCTATTAATTTACTCACAAAATTGTCATCCTTTCTCTTCTAGAAAGCTATGTTTCTGTCAGCATTCTATCCTCGAGAGCTGAGAAAGGTCTGAGATTTTATTTCCCCTGCAAGTTAGCAAGCTAGCATGACAGGGTTTCATGGATTCTGGTAAAAGCATTAGACTCCTGGGTCAGCATAGGAAAAGTTAGTTACTGTAGCTGTCCTGCAGCCATCCCAGGTCAAGTAAATGTGATAGAGTGTGCCCCCCCCTCTTGTTTAAGATTGCAGATTTTAAGGACAGGTAATGTTAAAATGGGGGAATGACTTTAGCTGGAATTTCCCTTCAGGGGGATGCAGGGGGAAGAAAGAGGTGAAATAGTTAAGGTAAAACAAATTTCCTGGAAGGCGGGAAATCAGGGTATATAAAGGGTGTGCAAACAAAGAGAAGGATTTGATTTAGGATTTGATTCAGGATTTAATTGGATTGGGATTTTAATATGGAGAGGAGATGGGAATCGGCCATCTTATAAAGACGTGAGCCATGTAAGCTTGGCCATGTGGCCACCAAGGGCCTGCAACCCTCGGCTGACCCAGGCTGACAGCATGTGTGCTGAATGCAGTTAAGGAGTTTGCAGATTTAAACTCCGTGTTAGAGTTTGCTTTGCTGAGTTTAATTTGTGTTTAAAAGAGGCTGTGCAAAAGTTAGGCCTGAAAAGAAAGTAAACTTTGCTGGTTTGGCACCGTGGAGTTTCTGCTACCTAAAGGTGACAAGAAAAAGACAGCATGAAAGACAAGGAGGAGCAGTCAAAGAAACATGTCTTCAAGTGTCTGGAGATGGACTCTGTCTGGACATTGGTGAGATGATCAGGACTGAGAGACTAAGGATTTTGGGGCAATCTGGGAAAGGACTTTGGACAATACTGAAAAAGGTTTTAGACAATGTTAAAGTATTCTGAGTCTTACATGTTTCTTTTGTAATTATTAGGATGACTAGAAATCACTTTGTTAAAAATAAATTAGTCTGCACTGCACTAATAGTCTTACATTGGTTTGGTATTTTGGCTGAGAAGGCTGGGGATGGTGGTAAAAACCCACGAGTGAAAAGTTTAAACTGTGTTTTAAAGTTTTTCTTTTCTGCAGTTTTTGGAGCTAAAAGCAGAGAGCAGTTGGCTGGCTTTTGCATATCAATGGTAAAGGTAATCAGTAAAAATGCTAATAAAGAGTGTGTAGCCTGCTTTGTAGAGAGTAGCAGGCAGATAGCTGTATCCAGTTAAGTAAAGACAAAAAGTCTCTTTTTACCCACTTTCAAATGGATAAAGATCTTGGAACCTTAGGTAGATCTGAAAGGCTTTTTTTTTTCCTTTTCTTTTCTTTTTTGAGACTTGGTCACTATTTTTGCCCATGGAACAACAGGCTCACGTTGCCCAGGGTACCACAGACTCAAGCAATCCCCAACCTCAGCTTCCCAGGTAGCTGGGATGACAGGCGCGCGCCACCACGCCCAGCTATTTTTTTGGAACTAGGTCTCGCTACGGGCCCCAGGCGGGACTCGAACTGGAATCCCTAGCCCCGGCCGCTTCATAGGCTGAAGCTGACAGGCACGAGCCACCGTGCCCGGCCTGATCTGAAAGGCTTTTAATGTTGAAGCAGGGGCAGACACAGGTAGCCCGCTGGCTGGGAAGCAGGCAGCAACCAAACCTCCCAGCCCATGATCTCCATGTTCTTTCTGGCTTCTTTCTCTTTATCTCCTATTTCCTAGCCTGTGCTTAAATGTGCACATGCCTTGTGTCCTCTGGTTTCTTGACCCAGGTGTCCATAATCTTATGTGCACATGTTCTGTGCTCTGGCTCCCAGTGTGTAAAAACACATTACCACATGTGGGTAGTGAAACCTAGGAGGAAAACAAGGCCACAGGTGGCAGCCTTAGAGGCTAGCAGCAGGAAGGAGCAGAAAGCCTGATATAACCCATTTTCCTTACACTAGCAATTATAGTAGCCAGATACCAGAATCTTTCTCCTACTAGTTTCTTTAGCAGTTCTGTGGGAGAACATCTCTGTGCCAATGTTCTGATAAGCTTGCATATGTTCAGAGAGGACATTGAGGCAAAGTGCAACTGCAGGTGGACCCATGCCATGTTGGAAGGCCCTGTGAGACTCCCAGAACATGAGCGGAATGGCAGTTTTGGAAGGAACTGCCAAAAGGACATTTCTCATCTGCCTTCTTTTCTTTTCTTTTCTTTTCTTTTCTTTTCTTTTCTTTTCTTTTCTTTTCTTTTCTTTTCTTTTCTTTTCTTTTCTTTTCTTTTCTTTTCTTTTCTTTTCTTTTCTTTTCTTTTCTTTTCTTTTTTTTTTGAGACTAGGTCTCACTATTTTTGCCTGTGGAACCGCAGGCTCACGTTGCTGGGGTACAGACTCAAGCAATCCCCAGCCTCAGCTTCCCAGGTAGCTGGGATGACAGGCGCACGCCACCACGCCCAGCTATTTTTTTGGAACTAGGTCTTGCTACGTGCCCCCAGTGGGACTCAAACCACGATCCCTGGCCCTGGCCATGGCTTCCTAGGCTGCCACCTACAGGCATGTGCCACCATGCCGGGCCTCATCTGCCTTCTTTTCAAGGGAAGCTGTCATGGTGCAGTTACTCATCAGTTCCCTGGTTCCAGTGAGGTATAGAACATTCTGCCTTCCACTTATCCCTTAAGGAAGAAGAGCTGAGGCTATAAAATTACTTAGTTGTAGTACAGAAATGGCTCCACTACTAATGTTATTTGTCACTTGACCTTTTTTATTTTGGTGTCTTCCCATGGGACAAGGGACTAAGGGAGTTGACACCAAGCTGATCTTTTCTATGTAAGGAATAAATTGTCTGAATCAAGTCAGGCTTGTTGTCTTTTTTGCAGCCCAATTTGCTTGCTTGACAAATTCTTACAGGATAAAATAGGACCAGGTGACACTTGCACATGCAATGGTTTGTGTTTAAATAGTTTAAATAGAGAAGCACTGAGTTTAGACGATCTGAATGTTTATAATAGGCATGCCTGTCTCTTTCTTTGGATGGAGACACTATCTCTTAAGAATTCACTCTTAAAAAAAAAAAAAGAATGTTCTCTATACAAAAATAGTTCATAGCAAAAGCCAGTAGTAACTCACAATATGTACAAAGCCTCAAGAGACCTATGGGAAAACATCTCCAAAGAATACATACATACAGTATAATACATACATACAGTATAATACCCATTTTGATTAGGTTTTTTTTAAGGTTTTAAAAAAATTTATTAGGATAAATATATATAATCATAAAACTTGCCATGTTAACCATTTTTAAGTTTACAATCACTGGCATTAATTATATTCATAGTGGTAATTCAACTATTACCATTATCTGTTCTTGGGACTTCTTTATTATCCCCAAACTCTTATTACTTATAAGTAATATATACTTATATATATACATACTTATACTTACTACTTAACTATTAAGTAATAACTCCCATCCCCCTTTCCCTCCAGTGCCTGACAACCTCTAATTCACTTTATATCTCTATGAATTTGCCTATTCTAAATATTCCATATAAGTGGAATAAAAAAATATGTGTCCTTTGGTGTTGGCTTATATCACTTAGCGTATGTTTTCAAGGCTCATTCAGGCTGTAGCACGGGTTAGAAATTCATTACTTTTCTGACTGTGTGATATGCTATTATATCACTATATCACATTTGCTTTTTCTATACATGTGTTGATGGGCGTTTGGCATGTTTCCATCTTTTGGTAATTGGAATAATGCTGGAACAAACATTGTAAAAGTATGTTTGAATATTGTTTTCGATTCTTTTGGATATATGTATGTTGGGATGAGATAACTGAGTCATTTGATAATTTATATGGATTATCTTTTTGGGGAACTGGAAAATTATTTTCCACATTGCTTTCCATTTTGTTTCAACAATATATGAAGATTTCACTTTTACCACATCCTTATCAACATTTGTTATTTTCATTTTTTTTATTATAGACATCTTATTAGATGTGGTTTTGATTTGCAATTCCCAAATGGTTAATAATGTTGAGCATTATTTCTTGTGCTTATTGGCTATTCCTGTTTCTCCCACCAACTTTATTAAAGTATAATTGACAAGTAAAAATTATACATATCTAAGGTATTTTCTTTTTTTTTTGAGACTAGGTTTCGCTATTTTTGCCCGTGGAACCGCAGGCTCTCGTTGCCCGGGGTACCACGGACTCAAGCAATCCCCAACCTCAGCTTTCCAGGTAGCTGGGATTACAGGCACGCACCACCACACCCAGATATTTTTTTGGAACTAGGTGTCGCTAAGGGCCCCAGGCGGAACTCTAACCGTAATCCCTAGCCCCGGCCGCTTCATAGGCTGAAGCTTACAAGCACGAGCCACCGTGCCCGGCCTTAAGGTATTTTCTTAACATGATGATTGATATATCAACTTGGATACTTTTCTTTTTCTTAGTTGCTCTGAGTAGGACTTCCAGTGCTGTATAAAATAGAAATGTGAAAATGAGTGTCCCTGTGTTATTCCTGATCTTAGAGGGAAACTTTCAGCTCTTCACTGTTGAATATGATGCTGGTTTGTCATATACAGCTTTCATTATGTAAAAGTTTGTTCCTTCTATACTTAATTTGTTGAGAGTTAATCATTAAAACTCTTTTTTGATTATATATATTTTTTAATTCATTTATTTAGGTCTTTTTTTTGAGACTAGGTCTTGTTCTTTTTGCCCATGGAACCGCAGGCTCACGTGCCTGGGATACCACGAACTCAAGCATTCTCCAGCCTCCGCTTCCCAGGCAGCTAGGATTACAGGTGTGCGCCACCACACCCAGCTATTTTTTGGGACTAGGTCTCACTAGTTGCCCCTGGTGGGACTCGAACTGCGATTCCTAGCCCCAGCTGCTTCATATGCTGAAGCTTACGGGCACGCGCCACCATGCCCGGCTTATTCTTTTTTGATTATATAGCTTTGTAATATCTATTCAAGATTCCATATAAATTTTAGGGTGGGTTCATATATTTCTGCAAAAGAATCATTGATATTTGGATAGGAATTGCGTTGAACCTGTACATTGCTATGAGTAGATAGTATTGGCACCCAAGCAACATAAGGTCTTCTAATCCATGAACATGGAGTATTCCATTTATTTTTTTAATATCTTTTCCATATTGCTTTGTAGTTTTCATTGTATATGTTTTTTGTTATCCTTGATTGAATCAGTTCTAAGTATTTTAATCATTTTAATATTGTTGTAAATGGAATTGTTTTGTATTTCCTTTCTGGGTAATTGGTTATCAATGTACAGAAATGAAACTGATTTTTATGTGATGTTGTATATGGTACTTTGCTGAATATACTTATTAACTCTGAGAGGTTTTTTTGTGTGGCATTTTTAGGGCTTTCTTCACAAGATCATGTCCTATACAAACAAATAATTTTATGTTTTCCTCTTGTTAGGGCATAAAGGAAATCATTCTGTTCCTCTCTGGGTTCATCTAGGCTGGTATATTAACAAACATCAGGCCGAGCATGGTGGCTCGTGCTTGTAAGCTTCAGCCTAAGAAGCGGCCGGGACTAGGGATCGCGGTTCGAGCCCCGCCTGGGGCCCGTAGCGAGACCTAGCTCCAAAAAATTAGCTGGGCGTGGTGGCGTGTGCCTGTAATCCCAGCTACCTGGGAAGCTGAGGCTGTGGGGATTGCTTGAGTCTGTGGTACCCTGGGCAACGAGAGCCTGTGGTTCCACAGGCAAAAATAGCAAGACCTAGTCTAAAAGCAAACAAACAAAAAACAAACATCAGGCATATTGATAAGAGAAAAGGTCAAAAAGAAGCTAAATAATAACATATACTTCTTATATAAATGGAAGAAACTTGGCATGCCCGTTCAGATGCTATCTTAAATAGTTTAGCTAAGATTGGGGAGGTTGGTGAATAAAGGGGAAGTTCAGTTAGGGAGTTTACCAAGAAAGGTAGACAACAGACAGAAGGTATGCCGATTTTAATTTCTGCATTCCCCATTGAAAAACAAGTAGGGAGCTGGGCACAGTGGCATGTGCCTGTAAGCGGCAGCCTAGGAAGCCACGGTGGGGACCAGGCATCACGGTTCATGTCCTGCTCGGGGCAACACAGGGAGACCTGATTCCAAAAAAAAATAGCTGGGTGTAGTGGCACACGCCTGTAATCCCAGCTACCTGAGAAAAACAATTAGGTCTTCCTGGTATAAAGCTTTACACAGTTTATTCATTTGTTTATTTTTAATTTTTGTTTTATTATTTTCTTACAACACTGGTCATCTCTGTACAGTTATTGTTCCCCTTGGGTATGTCCCTCCCATCAATAATACACCCCTATACTACAACCCCACTCATTCTTTTTCCCTTACCCCCTTCAATCACTCCATTACTCCAATTCCTCTCTCTGCAAATTATAGATTGATGCTTGGCCCACTCATTTTCTTCCTTCCTTCCTTCCTTCCTTCCTTCCTTCCTTCCTTCCTTCCTTCCTTCCTTCCTTCCTTCCTTCCTTCCTTCCTTCCTTTCTTCCTTCCTTTCTTTTTTTAACAATGTCCTTTTCCTGGGTGAGGAGGAACTGTACTCCTGGACCACAACAGACCAAACTGCTCAGATCTCCAGGAGTAGCTGTGAGGCAGATAGCCAGGCCGAGCATGTCAGGAACCTCTTGTAGAATTTGTATGTGGTGTGGTTCTCTAAACTCCTTGATTCTGTAGCTTCCTAAGGCATAGAAGATTGTCCCAGACTGCCTCCTCATTCATACGGATAGTCCCTTTCATTCTGGTGACTCTCCATGTTGCTTTTGAGTCTTATAGTTCTGGCATTGAGAAACCAACTCCCAGCCACTGTCTATAGAGAAGTTCCCTCATGGTGACAGCTTCAGAGGTGGTAGGTCCAACTTTTTCAACTCCTTTTGTGGTTTCCAGTCCTGCCATGGGAACACAGCCACATCTCAGAGGTTTTCTTCCCCCATTTGGAGGAGGGAACCTCATTCATGTTGCACACTTCTCTGGACCAGGGGTTTGGTTTCCCAGCCCCTGGAGATGTTGTAGGTGGTGCTCTGTGATAGGTTGCCATACCAGCTTACCTCATGGTCTTGTCTCCTGTAGTTTGGACCACTTTCCGTTTGGGTCCGCCCCAGGCAATGACTGACCCTTACAAAGTTTATATGCAAATGTGTTTTTTCAAAAGCAACCTCCTTGAAGCTTTCAGAGTCCTTCCTATAAAATTAATCTTTCATCAAATAGACATTTTGGGTGACATATTTTTGCTCTCTTATACTTCCTATTTGGATGCCTTTTATCTCTTGCCTAATTGTTCTGGCTAGCACTTCCTCTACTATATTGAATAAAAATGGTAAAAATAGGCATCTTACCTTATTATTGGTCTTAGAGGAAAAGCTTTTACCATTAAGCTTGATGTTCACATGGTTTCTTCATTTATGGTTTTTTTAATGTTAAGATAGTTTTCTGCATCAATTCAATAATGATGTGTTTTTCCCCCTTCATTCTGTTAACATGGTATATTATGTTGCTTGATGTTTGTATGTTGAACCATCTTTGCTCTCCACATTTGATCATTGTATAATACTTTTGTTATGTTGCTGAATTAGGTTTGCTAGTATTTTGTTGAGAATTTTTGCGCTAATGTTCTTCGGTGCTGCTGGTCTGTAGTTTGTTTTTCTTGTAATGCTTTTTCTGATTTTGGTATCAGAGCACTTAATGCTAACTTCATAGACTTAGTTAGAAAGTATTTTCTCCTTTTCAAGTTTTGGGCAAAGCTTGAGGATTGGTATTAGTTCTTTAAATGCTTGGTAGAATTCACCTGTGAATCCAGGAACTTTTCTTTACTGGGAGTTTTTTTATTAGTACGTATTCAGTCCCTTTAATAGTTTTATGTCTATTTTATAGATCTCATTTTGTGAAATTTCTTTTCAGTTCTTTGACTCATTAATGTAATTTATTACTGGGTTGAAGTTTATATATGCATCATACTAGTCCTTTTTTAGATGTATTGTGAAGATTTTTCTTGGTCTATGGTTTATCTTCTCAATTTGCCATTATCTTGAAGAAAAGAGTTTTTAATTTTGATAAAGTTCACTTTGTTATATTTTTCTATTATGGTTTGTTGTTGTTGTTTCTCCTCTGAAAAGATCCTTGCTAATCTTAAAAGTAAGGTGATTTTTTTTAAAGTAAGATGATTTTATTTTTTTTCTTTTATTTCCTTTTTTAAAATATTATTTATTTTGTTCTTTAGATCACAGCCTTGGTAAGTGGTTTGGGATACCTCCCTCTCCCTCCTCCCTCTGGTGCCCCTTCCATTCTCTCAAACCCCACTCTTTGTTGTTTACTAGTCTAAGTAAGGTGATTTTATCTGCTTCTTTTTTCTAGAAGTTTTATAGGTTTAGCTCTTATGTTAAGGTCTTTAAGACATTTCAAGTTAATATTTGTGTATAATATGACATAAAAGTCAAGATTTAATTTCCACCTATATCTTTTACTTCCACCCATCTTAGGTTCATTGGCAGGGGTCCCTGTAAATCAGACTAGCCAAAGTTAGATTAAGAAGAAAAAATAAGCAGAAATTTATTAGCATATGTACAATGTATACACATGGGAGTACACAGAGAAGAGTAATTCAAAGGGTGGTTAGATTGTGGACTTAATAATATTTTAACAAAAGATATTAGGGGAAGCAATAAGACAAAGGAAAAGGACTTTGAGATTTTAGGGCAACAAATTGCAGGAAGGCAAATCTGTGGGGGAACTAATGGAAGTTAGTCTAGTCAAGCTTTGCTTTGTAGATAACTTTGGGCCTTTTCTTAACTAAGAGGCTATAAGTGTGTCCAGAGATTAAGACTTGCCCTTGGTAGAAAGGGGAGGAAGAGCACTTAAAAGTTTATATCTTGCTTTTAGGCAAATGGGGGGAGGGCAGAGAGCTTTTTTTACATGTGTTTCTGCTTAATTGCCTTCAACTCAAAATGATCCATATGCGAAAGTAGCATATTTCGGGGTGTCATAGTCTGCTCTTTCAGTACTTAGCATTTATATTACAATTGCTCTTCACATATTTTATTTCCTGTACTTCATCTTGAGGTCCTCAAGAGTAGGAACTATACCTTTTGTATCTCCAATACTTAGTTCAGTGTCTGAAACTCAGTAGGTACTGAACTGAACTTTACCTAAAAATTATTGCACTTCACCTTGCTCAGCAAATACCAGAAAATGAGTGTTCAGAGGAAAGTATTCTGTCATACGTTCTAGACGCCATGATCCCTAATACAGTTTTTGTAGTTTTCATTTTGCACTATAGTTGTGTGAACAACTATCTGATGTAACAACATCAATTATTACAATACTGTGCTAATATAGTGCTAGTATATGACATAACAATTTACATTTCAGCAAATTGTTTTTTTTTTTTTTGTAGTTTTATTTTGTTCTTTGGGTTACAACCACTCTGTTATATATTTTTCCCCCCTCCATCCTCCCTCCGGTGCTCCCTCCATTCTCTCACACCCCACTCTTTGTTATTTATTAGTTGTGCTGAGTCCATTAGTCTCTTTCCTATGTTAGTGTCTTTTCTCTGGGTGAGGGACTGCGTTGTTGGGTTCCGGCGCCCCTTGATGTTAGATTTTCAGTCTTAAGATTGTGTTTGGTGGCCAGGTTATATTCGTTTGTGATCTGTCCATGTTTTCTTGCTGCAGGCCTTCCTCTCCAATCCAATCCCTTCGCCTTTGCTTTGCTGCTTTTCCTTATGGGTCTGGTGTCGGGCTTCGGGGGTCTTGTCTCCTGTCGGTGTTGGTCAAGAAGTTTCTTTGAGTTCAAGCTTTGAGGCTAGGTCTTGATATATTTGCCCGTGGAACCGCAGGCTCTCGTTGCCCAGGGTACCACAGACCCAGGCAATTCACAGCCTCAGCCTCCCAAGTAGCCGGGATTACAGGCACACGCCACCATGCCCAGCTATTGTCTGGAACTAAGTCTCACCACGGGCCCCAAGCGGGACCCGAACCACGATCCCTAGCCCCGGTCGCTTCCCAGGCCGATCTTACTGGCACAGGCCACTGTGCCCGGCCCATGAGTTCAGGCTTCTGCGAGTGGCCTTTGAAGGGTATCTCCTCTGTTTCCTTTGGCAGTTTTGGTGTGGGGCCCATTATCCCCTCTTTGGTCATCCTCTCCTCTCCCTTAATAAGGGGAGGGGTGTGTTGTTCTCCGTGAATATATCTCCACGTTAAAATCCCGAGTTTTGGCCCAGCCAGTGTAGAAGTGCGCCTGGTGACATCGGGACTCTATGGTTGTTTTTCTGGTCTTACTTATACTGGTTCACTTGGTTGTCCATCTGCGGTCTGTGGGCTGGACTTTTGCCTGATCCCTCACCCGTTCTATGTTGGGGTTGCTGTTGCATCTATTCTGGTTGCTCTGAGGTTTAGCTGGAGTAAAAGAGACATGGAGGGCACCCCCCCCCCCCACTTGCCTGGTCTGGGACCGCTGGACCCTCCCGGCTTCTGGGGGCTGGGGGCTTCACGGTGCCGCCCAGGCCGGCTTGACGGGCGGGGATCCGCCCCCCACCCTGACCTCCCACTGGGGAGCTCACCCAGGTGCAGCCAGACGCTCCTCGCCCCCCGCTGGCTAGGGGGTCCGGGGCGCCCGAACTTTTGCCTGGGCCGCGGGCGTCCGCCATCACCCCATTTCAGCAAATTGTATCCCCACTCTGAGATTATATGCTTTTAAAATGAAGGCTGAAGAACCGGGCTCCGTGGCTCATGCCTGTAAGCTTCAGCCTATGAAGCGGCAGGGTCTAGGGATCGTGGTTGGAGTCCCACTTGGGCAACACAGTGAAACCTAGTCCCAAAAAATAGCTGGGTGTGGTGGCGCGTGCCTGTAATCCCAGCTACCTGGGAAGCTGAGACTGGGGATCACTTGAGTCTGTAGTACCCCAGGCATCATGAGTCATGAGCCTGCAGTTCCATAGGCAAAAATAGTGAGAACTAGTATCAAAAAAAAAAAAAAAAAAAAAAAAAAAAAAAAAAAAAAAAAAAAAAAAAAAAAAAAGAAGGCTGAAAAAGAGAGTTCCTTTTGCCAATGAGGAATTCCAAGCATTGTTGGCTAATGAGGTGAAATTTTTTGAAGGGATTAGAAACTGCTTAGGGGAGAAACTACCAAATCATTCAATAGAAGGAAGTGATTTTTATTTTGGTTATACCTAGCAACAAGAACTATCCTGAAGAAGTGAAGTGTTAGTGCATGACTTAGGGGCACCCTGGGACCTCCAAATTTGTATGTTGTAGATGGGTCTGACCATCTCTGCACACAGAGACAAAGTAAACTCTTAGTTGAAAGAACTTTACTAGAATTAGTGTGCATAGAGAGAGAAGAAAAGTACAGTAGTTTTCCAATCAAACACTCCATATTACCCATCCCCTTATGGGTAAATGCCCAACCAAGTAGGGTCAGTCCCAAGAGGCCACTGAGGCCCAGAAGTTTAGACTTGTGGCAACAAGTCTAAGGCACCTTCTGGTGGAGACCCATAGGCAATCTGAAGCTGGTCTCGAAAAGCTGGGACAAAATGAGACACCACATCACAAGAATGATGCCATTGTCAGCCCCCTCATGTGTCTCATCCATGTGTCTCCTTCCATGTCTCCTTCCCGGCAGCACCACGGTGCAAGTCAGGCTGCAGGAACAAGCACTCTCTTCTCCCTAGGGCCCACCTACCTTCTGTGTTATATCATCAGGTCACTCAACTCTGCCCCTCATTAAATGGGTGGGGGAAGATGGTAACTCACTCTTTATGGAGCCATCTCTGAAATATAAGAAGGCCAGGCCTGCATTTGGAAAGATTAGAACAGTGAATGCACTAGCAGTTAAAGAGTTAAACAGAAATTATGCTTCTGCCAGCAGTTTCTGGGATTCTGTCCAAACAGCTTGCTGTCAGCAGCATCAGCCAGGAGGAATGCATAATCTTCCACCCTTTGGTTTTGTGGGTAATATTAGCTAAGAAAACACTCCAGATTTTTCATGTTCATATGGTCTAGCTTCAGCTATCCCCTTTATCCAGTAGTTAATTTCTGCAGTTAGGAAAATTTCTTAATTTCTTTCTTTTCTTTTATTAATACAGTACCCAATCCAGGAAAATAGCCAGCATCTTCCAGGACAAAAAAAAAGGGCAGTTTTTCAAACTGTAAGGTCACTTTTCTTTCATGACTATCATTCTTTGAGTCAAAAGGCACAATGACCTCAGGTTTTAACATTTGTGAAATCAAAGGTACTATCTGATTCATCCTCAGCCCCCCACTCCCCCCTCCACCCCGCCCCCAAGAAAAAGCTTTTACTTCATTGGTGGTCATCTTAGAAAGGAGGAAAGGCATGCTGTAGAAATGTCCTCACTCTTACTGCCTTTGTCATGGCGAGAAAAATAATGCTTAGATCACGAGTATTCCCTGTCTTTCCTAAGAAACGAAGTAAAATGACATCTCTTGTACAACATGGTCACTTAGTTCAAGTGAACACAATTTATCAAAGATTTATTATATGCGGAACTCCATGGTATATATATATATATAAAGCTGAATAATTTAATTCAATCAAAGCATATTGAGGCTTATAGGAAGCTAGCACTAAGGTTATAAAGAATAAATCTTATCCCCTACTTTAACTCAGTGTGGGCAGGGAGACAGTCTACAGACAATTATAAAATAATGTGATAAGCATTGTAGTGGAAGCCCAGAGGAAGAAACAAAAATTTTGTGTGGGGTGAATGAGACTTTGAATTCCTTCCAGAAGTCTGTGGTAACTTTCAAAGTCTTTTCCCACAGCAAGTAATACATATTTTCCCCTCCTCTTCTGTTTTTGGGGAGAATTTGAAAAGGATTGTAATTAATTCTTTGAATGTTTGGTAGAATTCATGTTGTACATGGATGTACTTAGAAGAAATCATACTGGCAGAAGCAAGTCAAAAAGAGAAAGACAGAAGTCAAATGGTTTCACTAATATATGGGATATAGTGAAAAAAATAAAACAAAAGCTATGAGGAAAAGACAAAACAAGCTAAGCACCAAACTGAAGCACACAACTATGGGCAGGAGGGAAAAGGGGGTGATGGGAGGGGAGGGGGGGTAAATCCCTGGGATTGCAATGATGTGAAATTTATATATAAATAAAGTATTTTTAAAAAAAAAGAATTCACGTTGTAGGAACTGTGGGAAAGCGCAGAGTTTCCTCAGATTTTCTCAAAGTGTTTTTCACCATGACCTAGCGTCGGTGGCCCAATAGATGGCATGCAGCCTTGAGATCGAGT
>PVHY01012091.1:0-28128 GCA_004024945.1 Uropsilus gracilis
TGTATCACTGTGTCTTTGAAGAAAGAGGAACGACACCATCTTGGCTTCTTCATCTGGTTTGAAGGTGTGTCGGCCACCGTTCTGTGGATGCACGTGGCTGCTACAATCATGTGCTCTTTGGACTTGAGACTGAACTGGTGGATAAGATTACCAAAGGGGTTCCTTGTACCCTCAGTGACTTTAGTTTGCTTTACCCTTTTAATATGTAAATCTGTTTTTACCTCCTTTTAAAGTTTATGTGGTCTTGCTACTGCATGTGCAGGCTAGAAAGAACCTGGTGTGTGGCTGGCTTTTAAGTGCCAGCTGCTTCCCCTTTGTAAGTTTTGTTAAGCACTCCATTTTCCTGTTTTGTCACCCAATATCAGAAACTAGGCAAAAGGCACTTTTCAAACATTGGTTAAAAGACAGTAAAGGGAAACTGATCCCAAGAGAAAAGAAAACAACTGCCCGCAAAATGTTCAAGCAGCAATTCTGGCAAGGGAGAGATGGGGGAGCCTAGGAGCTTCCTTGAGTTGAAGAAATGGAGCTGGGAGTCCAGAGAGGTTAAGGTGGCTTAGCTCTGCAAGGCAAAGTAGCAGAAATGAGTGAGCTGCAGGTCCGGAGGGAGGAAGACAGATGGAGTTGGGTGTGGGGGAGGAAAAAGGAGAGGGACCACCCCCTGGAGCTCCATAGAAGGGACTCTTGAATCTTCAGCCAACTGTTAATTAACACATGTGTGAGGAAATCCCCCAAGGCTGGGGGAAAACCACCAGAAAGAAACAGCAGAATGATGTCTAGAGATAGCACAGGCCTGGGAACAGTGCATATGCTCCGCAGCCAGCATGGAGAAGCCTCCTCACAAGAGTCATAGGAAACACAGACAGCAGTTGCCTCAGAAGTGGGGCCAACTCAGCCCCTGATAAGGACTGCTCTGCTCCTGCTGACAACACTTAAATAGCAAGCCTCAAAGGAGCTCAACGGTTTCCAGCAGAATTCCAAGAAAGTTCACTAAGTCCCAGACCAAATCTCAAAAAGACATAAATGAGCACATGCAGGAAGAAAAAACTCAGGACCACATATTATAGAATTTACCATGTTAGGCATCCAGTATAAAAAAGCTATAAGGCATGCAAAGAAGTGAAAAAATAAAACCCAAAGGAGAGAAAACGATCTATAACAACAGACACAGACTCGAGGATGACCCAAATGATAACCTAGACAAGACGTTTCTGTAAATGCAATGGATGTATGTTTAAAATACAGGCAGGAAGATGACCCTGGGATTCCATAAATGTGAACAGCTACTCATTTATCACATCATTCTTTTCACAACAATGTGCCATTGGCTGTACTAAGTTCTGGTATGTCCATGATCACCAAGACAAATTGCCTGTCCTTAGGGAACTTGCATTACCATTAGGGAGACAGACAGTGAAAAAATTAAGCAAGAATCTGAACTAGGAAACTGGGGTTGGGATAGGTTGTACCTGGGATCCTTGTCCAGGTGGATTTAAGTGTGGAGCTGGGATGGATATAAAGGAGAGGGCAGAAGAGGAAGACTTAGGACTAGGATGGTGGGTTAGGGTTCAGTAGTGGGGTTGAGTGACTAAAGAGGAGCACTGGCCATGACATATAAGGGATCTCTTAGAGTAGGGGGGTATAGAGTATTTCATGGTATGTAGTATTTCATGGTATGTAGGTAGTCTGTCTCAGGACACTGAGACAGGGGAGGTATGAAAATGTTGACTGTGAATGTAGAACGTTGCTAAAGTGTACATGAAATGTGAAGCTCCAGGTGTGAGGAATGGCCTCTGGATATGACCCTGGAAGCTTCACTCAGCAGGAAGGAGGTGGGTTAATTTTAGTGCTGACTGTTTTACTTAGGGTTTTCATGGCCAAGTGCCAGCCCACAGGGCTGAGCTAATTTCATGCACTTTGACAACAAACTCAAGAGGGAAAAACAGGCAGGAAACTAAGTAAGGGCTCCTTCCTCTTAATTCACTCAACTCCATGTCTTCACTCAACTCCAAGGAAAGCCACCCTTCCTTTCCCACATAACCCCCTCTTATCCCAGCTGTAAGACACTATTGTTATCTGTTTTTCTCTTGTCTGAAATATCTTTTGGGTATGCCTTTTTCAACCCAGGTTAAGATCCCTTTGCCCATGCCTCAGAGGGCCTTGCAATTTTTTTTCCAAACTAGGTCTCGCTATTTTTGTCTGTGGAACCGCAGACTCACATTGCCCTGGGTAGCACAGACTCAAGCAATCCCCAGTCTCAGCTTCCCAGGTAGCTGGGATTACAGGCGTGCACCACCACACCCAGATAATAATTTTTTGGAACTAGGTCTTGCTCTGTGCCCCTAGAGAGACTTGAACCATGATCCCTGGCCCTAGCCACGGCTTCCTAGGCTGCCACTTACAGGCATGCACCATGCCCAGCCGGGCCTTGCATTTTTTTTTTTTTACATTTAAAAAAAATTTTTAGCTTTATTTTTTTAATTGACTGCACATATATAACTTTGTGTATATGTATATGTGTGTGTGTGTATATATATATATAGATATTACATCATTGTGTACCCTGATGTTCTCCCATGACCTTATCACCGGTGAACAATCTGAGTCTTTTGTGCACTCCCCCTCCCCCATTTTTCCCTTCTCTCCCTCTCTCGCTCTAGGTTTCAGATCTATATTTTTGGCAGTTCTACATTTTTTTTCTTTTTTTTTTATTTATATATAAATTTCACAACATTGTAATCCCAGGGGTTTACCTTCCCCACCCTCCCCTCCATCCTCCCCTCTTTCCCTCCTGCTCAAAGTGTGCACTTCAGTTTGGTGCTTAGCTTGTTTTGACTTTTCCTCAAGTCTTTTGTTTATTTTTTCACTATATCCCATATATTAGTTTTGTTTTGTTTTTTTTTTGGAAACTGGGTCTTGCTATTTTTGCCCATGGAACCGCAGGCTCTCGTTGCCCAGGGTACCACAGACTCAAGCAATCCCCAGCCTCAGCTTCCCAGGTAGCTGGGATTACAGGCATGCGCCACCATACCCAGCTATTTTTTTTTGAAACTAGGTCTCACTATACGGGCCCCAGGCGGGACTCGAACCACGATCCCTAGCCCCTGCCGCTTCATAGGCTGAAGCTTACAAGCACGAGCCACCGTGCCCGGCTTTCCCATATATTAGTGAAACCATTTGGTTTCTGTCTTTTTCTTTATGACTTGTTTCTGCATTTTAAAGAACCTGAACGTTTCTAAATCTCCCCCTGGTACTGGGACCTGCCATGGCAAACAAGGTCACCGACATGGGCCACCTCTAGTCCAGACCAGGCATCATATGGGCTTTGTTTCCTTTTCTCCCTTCAGAGAATGTTCTTCAAGGCAAGACTGAGGTTGACCAGATGCTGAGATGCTCCAGGACTTGTGCCTGTGGTGATAGGGGGTTGTGGCCCCCAGTACTGGTGCTGATGCATTAAAATAGCTATTGTTAGCATTGATGGGTGGAGACTTGGAGAAGGGAAGTTACGGCTTCTTGCCAGAAAAGAGGATTAAGGATCAGGGAGGGAACAGAGAAAAGGAGAGAGAAAGAGATGGTAGGGAACAGAACGGAAGAGGACAGACAAGAGAAGAGAGAAGGAAGGTGCACAGAGGAGCAGCAGGGAGGCTGGAGGCCTCAGAGCTGCTGCTGCCAGAAGCCAAGCTGTGGGCTTCCATTCCCAGCCCGGGCCAGTGAGGAGCCTGGAGAAGTATGTTGGAGAAACTCGTGACCTGTGTGAGCTGTATTGGAAACGTGGTACTTGGAAACTTGTTTTAATTTTGAAATTGTGAAGCTTGGAAATCTTCTGGAGAACCTAAGAAAGTTTGTTGTGTTGCCATTTTCAGTGTAAGATGTCTGAAGCGCTTGCTGTGTTGCTGTATCAAGTGATTTTGCTGATGCTGGGCCACTTTGGAGTTGGAGCTGAAAGAATGCTGGAGCAGTGCCTTTTGGAGAAGAATTGGCAACACCATCCTGGGTTTCCTCGTTGGATTTGAATCTCCTGCTTTCGGAGAATGATCAATGATGCCATCTTGGCTTCTGGCTTGGAGTGAGTGGAGCTGTGTCTTTGAAGAAGGAGTGGTGGCGCCACCTTAACTCTTTTATCCGGCTTTTGTGGTCACACATGATTGTTGCAACCATGTGTGCTTTGTACTAGAGACTGGACTGTGTGAAAAGATTACTAAAGGGGTTCCCTTGTACCCTTCAGTGACTCTTGTCTCATTTGTCTTTTATTAAGTAAACTTGTTTCTGCCTCCCTTTTAAAGTTTATGTGGTCTTGATACTGCATGCACAGGCTGGGAAGAACCTGGTATGTGGTTGGCTTTAAAGGGCCAGCTGCTCCCCTTTGTAAACTTTGCTTAAACACCCCATTTTGTCTGTTTTGCCACCCAGTATCACTGGGACCTGGTGAGTCTCTGGCCAGGGGGAATCATAACTGAACTAAGCCAGAATGTAGCTTCATCATCAAGATTCATGATGGGATGGGAAAAGCAAGGGAAGGGGATAAAAGAAAGAGAATTTGGGGGTTTGTGAAAGATTACTGGAGGGAAGAGCTGCTCTGCTATCAGGCATCTGGAGCAGGAACTGACAGTTTTGCTTTGAAAAGAAGGACCTGGGTGCTGTTGAACCTTTGAGGCTTCCAGCATTTCAGTCCTCGAAGGTCAGGAGTTGGGTGAAAGTGAAGAAGGAGTTCCTCACAGAGTGCTGAGCTTCCCTGATGACCTGGAGAGGGGGGAAGGAGGGAGAAAGAGAGACAGAGAGAGTAAGCTGAACCTTGTATTGATTTGAGAACTCATTCCATACTGGATACGGTGACTGAGGGCCAAAGACAAGGACATAACCTGGTGGTTTCAAACTGAACTACACTAAGCCTGAGGTAAAACCCAGGCAGCTCCCCGAGGAGCAGAAGCAGGGCTCCTTTCTGTTTGGGACACTTGTGAGGGTGTGGACTATTAGATTCTCTTAGTTTGTCTTTTCCTATGTTTGAATAAACCACTGTGTTTACCCTTATCACCAAAGTTTGATCTCTGGGCAATCACTTGTGTGGGGGCAGAAGAACTCTCACTGACTAAAATGAAAAGGGGTTAGCCCCTCACCCAGTAACATTGACGACATTCCTCATTTTGGGGCCACCACATCACCAGCTGACCCTCCTCCATTAAGGTCCACAGATGAGCTCCTTCCCTCCTTGGGTCCCAGATCTCAGTGACTCAGAAAAAGGAAGTCACTAAATTAGAATAAGTCTGCGAACACACTGGCAGCAGCTGGTGGGGAAGCACCCCCCAGCTTCCTTGCAACCCTGTGAACCCACTCTGAGGAGCAGCCTGCAGTGTCTGAGGTGTCTCCACAGGGTCCTGCCCCTGGTACCCACTGAGTCACCACCTCAGCAGCACAGCCTATACTGACCATCTGTCTGTCTAGCCCCCTGCCAGGGTCATTTCCTGAGATCACCTCCCAGATGAATACTCCCACCCAGATTTTGCTTCAAGGTCTACTCAGGGGTAACTTTAACACAGACAAGGTCATCTGTTTCAGAATCTTGAGGGGAGGGAACTCTTGTAATCAAGCTCTCTGGGCTTGATTGGGAAAATGGGAACCCCTAACTTCACCCAGAGCCCCACTCTTAACTATACTACCTATTGGGGCCCAAGGAAAGATTTCATGTGAGAATGGTTTCATGTGCTGGTCTAAAAATGGCAATTTCAGAGTAAGGTCAATTAACAGGTGTGTTTGTTTGTTTGGAGCCTTTCCCTGGACTACCCCACCCCCCTCCGCTGTCACACCTGGGGCCAGCCCTCTCCTGAGCTCACACTCTCCCACCATGAGGGCAGGCCCTGGAGACCTGCACCACCCAGCTCCCACACAGATGTGTCTCCTACAGCCCCGCAGCTGGAGCCTCCAGAAGGTCAGACAAACACATGAGGCACTTATCGTTCATCCCCAGATTCTGTCTACTGGGTAGGCGCGGAAAGGGCGGCAGGATCTGAAACTAGCGTTCCTGCTCTTTGCTTGCCCTTCCCCCTGCAGAGGCCATGCCCAGGGCAGGTGGGCCTTATCTTCTCCCCTCAGTTCCGGTTTGAAAGCGTTCGTCTTCATTTGTGCGGATATGTGCCTATTGAGTGACTCCATCAGCAAATACCGATGTTGGATGGCAGGGTGGGCGGCCTGTCCTTTCCTTATCTCAGGCTCACTCAGATGGAAAGAGGCCTCAAGCCCAGCTGCTCTGTTTACTCTGAATTCTCTGTCCATTGTACATGAAATTGATCTGGAGGGGGGTTTGTTTTTCTTCTTTTTCCTCCAATCTCCTTATTAGTTCAGGCTCAGAAAGTCCCTTATCACTGCCGGATGTCAGGCCACACTCTGCCATCAGGCTTGGCCATGTCAGACTCTCCATTAATTGATTTTACCCTCCCCCCCCCCCGGGGAGCACAAATTGGCTCTGCCCATTAGCAGCAATAATTCCCTGAAAGGCATCATAAATCATGCCCCAGGTCCATCCATCATTCACCGAGGATGGGTGTCTGAGTGGGAAGGAGTCGGGCAGGGAGATGGGACACTGGTAAGGAGGGGAGATTCCCTCCTTAACCTGGCCAAGTGAGGTCACCGATGGCCAAGCAGAAGGAGCAGCTCACACAGGGAGCACCTGCAGTGAGAAGCAGTGAGTAATAGAGCAGAAAGAAGGCCTTCCTCTAGGCACAGTGTGCTCTGAGCATCTCTTGAGCTGCCTCACCAGCTCCACCATTACACTATCTTTCTTTGACCCTGTGGGCGTGGGGTCAAAGACCCCATGGGCTTGGGGTCTTCCCAAGCCCCCCATTAAATTGGAAATGGTCCTGAGAGTCTCCCATGTTCCAGTAAGCTAATGCAGGCCTCTGGGTGGTATGCAGGAATCTGAGTGAGAGAAGAGAAGACAAGGGGGCAAACAGAAGCAGAGGGGTGCCTCAGAAGGGAGAGGGCAGCCAAGGTGTATGTGGAGGGGGGGCACGGTTTGGTCCACCTTTGTCAGCACACAGGGCTCTCACTGAAGTTCTTGAATAAAGGTAGAGTTTTGCCTACTGTAGTCATGGACCTCTTTGCATCCAGGTGCTGAGACTAGGAATTCCCATCATAGCTGCCCAGCCCCTTGCCCACCCCATCAGTTCCCATCATCCCTCTGGCCCCACATGTTCACCCCTCACTCCCATGCAGACAGTGCATTCTCCCTCTTCATTCCCCTCCTTCTTAGAAGAGCTGCCCCGACCTGTGGGGTCTAGACGGGTCAGAAATAGTTAGGGCTAACAGGGCTGTTGCTAAGTCCTGCCTGAGATCCCCTGACATCAGCAAATGAGCTTTCTAAATGGTGTGCACGAGAACTCTTCACAGTGTGAGCAATGTGCATGCAATAAAATAGGATTTGATTATCACACAGCCTTATGGGTGTAACAACTGGAGCAGAATCTGCAGTTACATGAAGGTGGCCAAGACTCGCCCAATATCCAAAACAGATAAAAACCAATCCAGAACTGGCTTTGTGACTCTGGGCTCTGTTTGCTGTCTCCAAGTTGCTCCAATCTCCTCAAACCTGGCCAGCTAGCAGGGAAGCTGGTAGTGAGGATGACCTAGGACAATGTTAGATCTCCAGGCGGTCTCAGGGAATCCAGACCAGCATCGCATTGCCCAGACAGGCCCTAAATACAGGACAGAGGTCCTGTTAGCACAGCCTGGCCCCTGTGGTTCTCCTCAGTAGCCCCCAGGGAAGGCCTCCAGACCCTGCTCAGGATCCTCCATGGTCCATTACTACCCTGGTCTCGGCCTTAGAACACATGAAGAGACCTGTGCCACCGCCTCTCATTTGGTTGTCCACATCAGCAGTGTCTCCTCATCCAAGAGCCCTGGCTGTACCTGAAACTACTAAGTGTAGTGAGCCTATAGGTATATGTCTTCCTAACACACATACCTAGGATCCAGTCTAGACCAGGCACAGTAAGAGATTAATGATAGTGACTAATAATAAAATTGAATGGTTACAATACACTATAATTAAAGTGATGTTACTCGGGCCGGGCACGGTGGTTCGTGCCTGTAAGCTTCAGCCTATGAAGTGGCCAGGGCTAGGGATCGTGGTTCGAGTCCCACTCAGGGCAACACAGTGAGACCTAGTCCCAAAAAATAGCTGAGCATGGTGGTACATGCCTGTAATCCCAGCTACCTGGGAAGCTGAGGCTGGGGATTGTTTGAGTCTGTGGTACCCCAGGCAACAAGAGCCTACGGTTCCACGGGCAAAAATAGCGAGACCTAGTCTCAAAAATGAATGGATGAATGAATGAATGAATGAATGAATGAATGAATGAATGAATGAATGATAAATAAATAAATGTGATGTTACTATGGTTTCTCTCTCTCAAAATATCTTCTTGTACACAATCACTTGGGGCACAGCTGACCACCACTAACTGAAACGGAGGAAAGTGAAACCACAGATAAGGGAGGACACCGGACTTGGAAATAGTATACACTTCTTCCCCTTGCTTTCGTTTTCTGTCAGTCTCTCACCCTCTCCTCCCAGGTGCCCCTTTCTCATTACAGAAACCTTATCCTGGGCATGGTTGTACCTTTAGAATGACACCTGGGTGATGCCTCTGCCCCACCCCACCCCCAGGGTAGATGGCAGAGGCTGGCGCAATCAAGGACAGTCAGACACCTGTGAAGCGGTCAGGGGAAAAGATGCTCTTAGTTACTCAGCCTGCACAGAGAAGGCATCAGAGGGCAACAGGAGCGGATGTTGAGCAGATGTTTCCTCCAGGTCAGCCTGGAGGAGAGCTCCAAGGCAGAGAGATACAGAGGGGTGCAGTACAGAGGAGAGGTTCACAGCTGGGATGAGAGGAGGGGAGCAACTAGACACATTGCTGATAGGGGGTTCAGAGTGAGGAACGGGCTCAGTGGTTCCAGTGCCCGGTTTGCTCCTGGCTTCTGACTACATGTTATTTCAATTACTTGAGATAACGGGCATGTGTTCCTATTGCTTCCAACCCAAATAAGCCTTGAACAACTAGAAAACAGAAAACTCATGTAACCCTTGGGGAGTAACAACACACCTAACAGTGGCTCAAACAAACAGGGCTTATGTTTCCAACATGAACAGAAGTCTAGGGGTAAGTGTATAAGGGTCAGGTTAGCATCTCTGGGATGAACTTGACCGTACCCTCGGGGACCTGAGATGACTCAGCAGATCCAGCTGCCTTTGCATTCAGGGAGACAGGGAGAGGTGAGGCTAGCTGGGGGGGCCCTTTGTTAGGGTCGGACAGCTCTGCCCTGAAACCCCAGACCCAACACTGCCACATCTGATCTGCCAGAACTACAGTTTACGGCTGCTCCAGCTGCAAGGGGGCTAGGCATGGGGGTGAAGGGGCACTGTCAATCCTCTGATCCCCTCCCTTTTCTGTGTCCCTATTCCTGCTTTAATGTGCTTTGCTGCCAGTGGCCGTGCCTGGCCGTGGGACTCTTCAGCGGACGGTCCACAGATCATAGAGATGTTTTGCCTGCAGGTACAGAGCACAGGAGACACCAGCGTTGGCTAGTATAGGAACATGAAATTTGAGCTCCCTGTCTCTGCATGGGGTGAGCCACATGTGTACCCACTCCCCAGTAACTCCATGGAGATGGAGACTGTGGTGTCTGTCCCTGCTTGCCCAAGCCCTTTAGGATTTCACTTCAATATTCACACACAAATTCCCTATGATGCCGGGTGTGATGGCGCGTGCCTTTAATCCAAGAGCTGGGAGGCAAGAGGCCAAGGATCATTTGAGTTCGCAGGTTTGAGACTACTCTGGGCAACAAAAAAGCAGCTGAGCGTGGTGATGCACTCCTATAATTCCAGCTACCTAGGAGGCTAAGGCTGGGGATCACTTGAGGCCATGGATCAGGACTACCCTGGGCAACATAGCAAGACCTACTATTAAAAAAAAAAACACAAAATCCCCCATCATGGCTGCTCCTGGGAACCCCAACCTAAGACAGCAGGGAGCAGTGCTACTGTGATGGGTTAGACACATCGAGCAGCTTCTATGGAGACATGCAGAAAAACGGGGCTCCATTAGCTGGGAAAGACAGAAAGACTTTCACGCAGCCGGCTGCAACAGGAAATGGTACAGCCACTTTGGAAAACAGTCTGGTGGTTCCTCAAAAACTTGAGCTAGAAGTGACCAATGATGCAGCAATTCCACTCCTAGGTATAAAAGGTCAAGAAGCATGAAATACATTCATAGCAGCTTTACTCAAAGTAAGCCAAAAGTGGAAACCACCTGGTACCTATCCATGGAAAGGATAAAAAATGTATTGTGTAGCTGGATAATGGAATATGACTTGGTTGTGGAAAAGAATGAAACACGGTTACACGAATCACATGGTGGACCTCAAAGTGTGCTAACTGAAGAAGCCAGAACACAAAGGGATCATACTGTGTGACCCCATGTGGATGAACTGGGAGCGCTTAGAGACAGAAAGCAGATGAGTGGAGGCCAAGGACAGAAGGGGCTGGGGGCTCAAAGGACTAGGCTTCTCTTCAATGTGATGAAGATATTCTGAAATTGATTGTGGGTTTGGTGGTGCTAAAGTAAGCCATTCAGTGCTAAAACTCACTCAGTTGTATACTCCAAATGTGTGCACAGAATGGCATGTGAAATATATCTCAATAAAATTATAAATGTACATACACCCCAGCAAAAAGAGAAAGAAGCACACTTTATTGCACCTGTGCAGAGCAGACCACTGTTAACACCCAGGTCAGACTGCTTTTCTAGCTTCCTTTCTATACACACACACACACACACACACACACACACCCCTCACCAACACACATACCTCACCAGCACATTATCTCCTGATGGGAGCCTGTTGAAGGATTTCAAGCAAGGAAAATCATCAGCAAACGCTATGAAGCAAATGTGTCCAGTTGATTCGGAGCATCAACCCTATCACTGTTCCTGATGGAGACTGTCATTTGCTATTTGCCTTCCCCTGATTTGTCACCCAGTTTACTCATCCTTGGTTTCCCCCAATAGACACGTCAATTCTCCTGGCCCCACTTTGTAGCCAAGGCAACTGAGTACAGAGTTTATTCACACCCATTCTGATTTCTTCTCAGCTCCCAAGCTTGGGGGCTTGGAGGCATCATGGGCCAGAAGTGGGACCTGCAGAGGAACCTCACTGACACCTGGGCGGAGTGGGGGAAACAGATTTGATCCAGAAACACTATCAGTTTGGAGACAAAAGATGAGACAAGATAACCTCAGGAAGACCTGCTGTGTCTTTTTGAGGGGTCCAGGCCATGAATTTACTGTTTTCCATGGAAAAAAAAGAAGGGCGGGGTGGGGGGGGCAGGCCTGTTTGCACTTGAGACACTTAGTGCCGCCAAGCTGAGCCGCACTGTTCAAACAGACTCCCGGGCCTCCAGACACCTGTGCTGAGGAGGGCGAGGCAGCGAGGAGGCTGGGCACAGGCCCCTGAGCGCAGACTCCTTGCCTGCCTCTCATCTCTCCTCCTCGACCAGCTCCAGAGCTCCGGGGCAGAGTCCCGGCCACGCCATGCCCCGAGCCAGGCTCTGGGGCTGCTGGGGTGGCCGAGTGCTGCCCCTGCTGCTGGCCTACATCTGCTACCTGCTGTTGGGTGCCAGCGTCTTCCAGCTCCTGGAGAAGCAGGCAGAGGCACAGTCCAGGGACGAGTTCCAGCTAGAGAAGCTGCGCTTCCTGGAGAACTATACCTGTCTGGACCAGTGGGCCCTGGAACAGTTTGTGCAGGTGAAAGGGACACACTGGGACGGGTGGTGGGCAGAACAGGGATTACAGCAGGTCCAAAGCCCCCACTCAGGGGTCATGCATTGTCTGGAAGCAGGTGGGTGAGACCGACAACAGGATGTCTGTGTAGCACTGACAGGCTGCTTGTCCTCTTTACCCCCTACTTTCCTTGTCTATAAGGTAAGACTAACCAAATTTGTGCTATAGGCTTTGCACAGCAGATTAAAATCATTGGCTAAGCTGCCTTTTGCTGCATCAGCTAGCACTGTGTGTCAGGGTTATCCCGCTGGGCAAATGTCCTGCTCCCACAGGGTGTGCAACCCTGTCCTGGTTCCTGCTTCTGCTTCTTCTGTCCCCCAATTTCCCCCTCAGCTCATGTTCCCCCTGTACTGACCACTCTCAAGGGCTGGGGTGGGTGACATAAACAGCAGGAGCAGCCACCATGTGGGCCTGTGTGGTCAGGTCAAGTTAGCTGGACTTGGTGAGCAGCAGCCAGGGAGGGTCAACCCTTCTAGTACTGTGCTCATGGGTGGCTCTCTCAGCCTGGGGCCCTTCGCCTCCCTGCACAAACTCTAGGACCCAGCACTCTCATCCAGAAACAAGCAAAAGCCAGTGTCATGTGGGAAAGTGAATGCACTTGAGACCAGGGTTTATAGGGAACAGCACCACCCATCACAAAGAAATGAGCCAAGTGCAGAATCATTGCAATAATAATGGCTATTTATTGAGCATTTACAATGTGCTTAAAATAGCAGGGAGCAGGCTGAGACCAGCGGTGATCTAGCATCTGAGGCCCAGGGTGCTTCTTGTGTGTCCTCATAAATACCTATTACTGTCAGTCTCTCCAGTTCATAGCTGGGTGTGAAGCACAAAGAGCTAGAGTACATTGACCCAGACTACCCAGTTAATGGGAAAGACGAGACTGACTCAGTTGTCTGCCCTTTAACAACCAAGTTAGCTAGCATAAGTGGTGGATGGCCTTGGCAGACAAAGGGTGACTCCGGGCCCAGCAACATCAAAACCCTCTGGGAGCCGGGCACGGTGGCTCGTGCCTGTAAGCTTCAGCCTATGAAGCGGCCGGGGCTAGGGATAGTGGTTCGAGTCCCGCTTGGGGCAAAACCAGCAAGACCTAGTCCCAAAAAATAGCTGGGCATGGTGGCGCAAGCCTGTAATCCAGCTATCTGGGAAACTGAGGCTGGGGGTTGCTTGAGCCCATGGTACCCCGGGCAACATGAGCCTGCAGTTCCATGGGCAAAAAGAGTGAGACTTAGTCTCAAAAAAAAAAACCCTCTGGGAGCATGTCAGAAAAGCTAGCGACCATACCCAGACTCTCTGAATCAGGAGCTCCAAGGTGAGGGCAGCAGGCTGTGTGCTAACCAGTCCTCCAAGGGAAGCCAGTGCCCCTGGGAGATGAAGAATAGATGGCCTAGATGACAATGGGTGGGCTGGGTGGTGAGAAAGAATTTCCAGAGCTGTAACAGACCTGGCCATGCCCTTTCATCTAGGAAATAAGGCATCTGGTTACAGGCTTCATTTCCTTATCCACAGAAGGGTCACTGCAGAAAGGATGCAGGGGTTTCCCAACTGCAGAGGCTAAAGCAGAGGCCCTGGAGGCTGTGGAGTCACTTTCCCACCCAGCCCTGGGTCAGAGGACAAACCCAGGAACAGAATGGTGTAGAAGGGATGGGTACCCAATTGCCTCTACTAGAAGAGAAGTGAAGTAACAGGCTGAGTGTAACCCAAGGGTGGTACTGTTGGTTAAGCCCACCCCAGCCTCCCCAGGGGAGGTAGGATATCTCTGTCCCTGAAAATCCTCAGCTTCCTTGGGAAGGACTTCACTTACCAGGGGACATCTAGCTGAGAAGCAGGAAAGTACTGGGGCAAAGAACACACCTTAACATTCAAATCACAAGGCAAGAAGAATAAACACAGTAGTCAAGACTCACTTCCTCCAGAACAAGGCTTGCCCAGGTTCACGGCATCCATGTCGGACTCTCTCCATCACGTGTGGAGATGAACGGAGGACCTGCATTCTGCGCCCGCACTCACTGACACGGAGGACTTGCCTCAGGGGGATGGAAAGCTTCAGGTTTGCTGCAGGGGCCTGCCAGAGTCCAGAGAAAGCTCTGCTCCCAGGGGTGAAGGTCTCCAGGGAGCCGTGTGTTCCTGAATGTTTGGTCCTGCTCGCTGGGGTATGTGTGTGTGGGAAAGAGAGGTCAAAGGTCAGATGTCAAGAGGCCAGTTCTTATCAAAGTGAGAAGAAGCAGACAGCTACATCAGGACCCCACCCCTTACCCCCAGACTGGCCCAGTCCCTGGGAGCCAACTTCAGCCTATTGGGAGTTCATTCACCCAGCCAGTGAGGAAACCGTTCCCATAAGAACTAGATGCTGGGGGCCCTCCCCCACAACCTCCCCCTGCCTTTGGCTTGTACTATCCTGAGACAGTTCACAGTTACAGGGAAGGGGGCTGGGAGAAGATGGGGAAGGGAGCCCTGACTATCCCCAAGAGGGCTGAACCCAGACATAGAGTCACAGGCTTGAAACTTCAGGGATCCTGGTCCTGTAAATAGGAACAAAGCTCGTACACATATGCACCATACACCACACACACCTCACATGTATCCACCACACACACACACACACACACACACACACACATACCCCACATACACACACCACATACACACACAACCTTTGCTTGCCCTGGCCTCTGATGGAATCTCTCCAGCAGGCCTGAGCTGGGACTCACTAGGGGGCAGCAAAGAGCAAGGCTGCCTCTTGACCTAGAAACTGGGGGAACAGTCTGGCCCCCCCCACCATCAGTCCCATCCAAAGACAACCTCATAGCCTCTGTTCAGTCCCCAAACCCCATGTCCCCAAGAGAGCCGTTCCTTGATATCCATCTGAAATCTTCCCATTTCCCTGAGAACCCATGTGCATCTCACCCCCTCAACCATAGACAGTATTTCCCACCTGCACCACTTTCTGAGCATCTCCTGCCTTTCCTCTTGGGCCCCTGTGTCCTCCACAAGCCCATGTTCACACCTGCACCTCCATTGGCCCTGGTCAGCGGAATGGAACGGGCAGTGGGTTTGGAACCCACTGACCTTGGGCAAGTGACTGAACACCCCTGAGCTTTGGTTTCCTTTTCCACACAATGGGGATGAGACTACCTAAGAACATCATTTCATGAGATGACACCAAAGCCATAGCTTGGCCGACAACCAGTGATGTCAGTGCCCTCTGCCTCTCCCCCCTCCATGTCCACAGGTCATCATGGAAGCCTGGGTGAAGGGCGTGAACCCCAAAGGTAACTCCACCAGCCCCAGCAACTGGGACTTCGGCAGCAGTTTCTTCTTTGCAGGCACAGTCGTCACCACCATAGGTAAAGGGTCAGGGTGGAGAAGGGTTTCCCCCAAACCCCTTCCTCAGTTTGGGTTCCCCAAAAAGCAGATGCTGAGACAAGGATGTGATTTCTCTGGAGGTGGTTTCAGAAAGTATGAATAGAGAAGTGAGATGGATAACAGGATAGGGGAAAAGACAAGAGAAAGTTTGCATTAATGAGCAGGTTGCTGGTTAGGGCAAAGGCGGGCTTCAGTCCCCTCGGGGCCTCTGAGAGACTAGGCGGAGCCTGGACTCAGAATAGACCTTAAAGTGGAAAGAGGAAAGAGGAAAGAGGCTGGGCACGGTGGCTCATGCCTGTGAACTTCAGCCTATGAAGCGGCCGGGGCCAGGGATTGCAGGTTTGAGTCCCGCCTGGGGCCTGTAATGAGACCTAGTTCCAAAAAAATAGCTGGGTGTGGTGGCGCGTGCCTGTAATCCCAGCTACCTGGGGAGCTGAGGCTGGGGATTGCTTGAGTCCGTGGTACCCCAGGCAACGAGAGCCTGTGGTTCCACGGGCAAAAATAGCGAGACCTAGTCTAAAAAAAAAAAAAAAAGTGGAAAGAGGAAAGAAAGCAGATGTATTTGGGCACCAACCCATACATTCCTGGGTGAAAACTGCCCCAGGTGTACTCATTCTCTGCCACTCAGGCCTGCCACAAGTCAAGCACACTCCTGCAGCTGCAGCTAGGAAAGTCTCTCAGGAGAGAGAAATGCAGAGACTTTGGGTGGAAGTAATGTGTACACAAAAACTATCTACCCAAGCTGCAGGTGATAGGTACCCCAAATTCCTAGGGGGTAGGGTACTGCTGACATCTGCCCTACCACTCAGCCAGCAAAGCATCCTCCTAGAAAGCAACCCCAGGCTCCTGCCAACCCAGTCTCCCCATCCAGCCTATGAAGCCCATACAATTTCCTTGGACAAAAGAGATATATAATGTAGATGAAGTGCAAGGAGTAGGGCACAAACTTGCATCAGACCCAGGCTCAGGTCTCAAAAAGTTCCCCATCCCATGACAAGCTAAGCCAAGAGGAGGGTGCAGAGCACAGAGTATAATGAGCTAGGAGCCCACAAAAACACTGTGGGGAACTACGCCCAGTAGGAAGGAAGAGCGTGACAGTCAGGAGGGTTTCCTGGAGGTTGGGACCTTTGAGATGACCTTTGAGGAGAGTCAGGATTTTTATAAACAAAGATCATCCTAGCAGAGGGTGGGAAAAGTGCTCATGGAAACAGGGAAGCTTCCCAGCCCTGCCCCCTCCCCGAGGTGGTGGAAGACAAATATCTGGAGTCTGGGAGTGGGGAAGCCGTTCTGAACTCTCTTCCCCATCTGTGAACACTCCTCTTCCCCTGGCAGGATACGGGAACCTGGCACCCAGCACAGAGGCAGGCCAAGTTTTCTGTGTCTTCTATGCCCTGGTGGGCATCCCACTCAATGTGGTCTTCCTCAACCACCTGGGCACGGGGCTGCGTGCCCACCTAGTCACCCTTGAGAGATGGGAGGACCAGCCCCGGCGCTCTCAGGTACGGATGGCCCTGTGGAAGCCAGCCCTGATTCAGAGTTTGCAGGCGGGGTGCTAAGGGTAGGTGCTAAGGGTAGATGCCACGAAGGAGAGGTTTGAGCTGAAGAAGCTGAATAACCGAATCACGGTGCAGGCCAAACTTGGCACCCCTCAAGAAGGAAGGCAACATGTGTGGGCTGTTGGAGTGACCAGCAGTGGGCTGCGTCAGACAGCACTGGCTGCCCCTGCCCCAAGCAAGCGCAGGAATGTCTCCCTGGGAAAAGTGTACCCTTGAACAGGCAGTTCTCTGCAGGCAAAGGATACCCTGAAAGAGCTGATAGCTGGAGGTGAACCTGGTGATATTGGGTCAGCAAGGTTTTCTTTGACCAACTGGTAGGACATCTCACAGGCATCACAGAACCCCAACATCCTTTCTTGTGGTCAAAAGCAGACTCCAATGTATCCCACATGCTTTCAGTGCCTTCCCCACTGGTCAGTCCCTCAAAACCTGGGAGGTCAGGGTGTCAATAAATCTGTGGCAGCTCAATGACATGCCTCTGTCCCAGATCCCAGTCTTGGAGATAGGGTAGGAGGAAGCTATAGATGTGTGACTCCCCAAGCCTAAGAAATCTTCAAATTCCAATCTGACCCACTAACACAAGCCCTCTGGCCAAATCCCTTCCAACCTGGGCAAGACCATGTGCGCTGAGATGCAGCCCAGTCCAAAGTCTGCAGGGTAGGTAGGACAGGGACCTAGCCACAACCCACTCCCAGATACCGCCACTCCTACCCCATACAATCCTGGGTGAGCTTCCAAGGGTGCTCAGAACCATCTTCCCTCTTTCCCAGCTACTACAGATCCTGGGCCTGGCTCTATTCATGGCGCTGGGGACACTGGTCATTCTCATCTTCCCACCCATGGTCTTCAGCCACGTGGAGGGCTGGAGCCTCAGCGAGGGCTTCTACTTTGCCTTCATCACTCTCAGCACCATTGGCTTCGGGGACTACGTTGTCGGTGAGAAGGGAGCATTTATCCAAGTGGGGCCACTAGGATTCAGAGGAGGGGGAGGATGTCAGCATGGGCAACCACTGAGGATCAGAGAACCCCTGGCTATCCAGGGCAATGAGTAATCTGTGAAGCTGACTCCTCACAAGCCACTGGTTGGAACCTGTCACCCTTTCCCCCAGGGAACTCTTGGTCGTGGGGAGCCTGGTAGGGTGAAACCTGGGAGGTGGCTATAACCTGAGACCTCTGGCATCTACCACGTCCTCCTTCCCTGCAGGCACAGACCCCAGCAAGCATTATCTCTCGGTGTACCGGAGTTTAGCGGCCCTCTGGATCCTCCTGGGCCTGGCGTGGCTTGCCCTGATTCTCCCACTAGGTCCCCTGCTTCTGCACAGGTGCTCCCAGCTCTGGCTTCTCAGCAGAAGTCTCAGCCTCAAGAAAGAAGGAGTTTCTGAGACCGATGGGCTCCCCAGACCTGCAAAGATTCCCATCTCGGCTTGAGGTCCCCCAGGAAGCCTTCTGAGCTTTCCGATTCCACCCCATATGCCCTCTGGATTTCCTGCCCCACGTTTTCCTCTGCCAACCCACCCACATCCCAGCCAGGGCTGGTCTTGGGAGTTCTCTGGAGAGAAAAAGCAGACAGGAGTGTCCAAGAAGGTAACAAAAAAGAAATGGAGAGAGAGGGTGAAGACAGATGTGTGTTAAGCCAGAAGTGTACCATTGTTCCAGAGCCCCTGTGCTTTTTCCCCTCAAAAGATCCCACCTGGAAACCAGGCACGGTGGCCTGTAAGCTTCAGCCTATGAAGTGGCCGGTGCTAGGGATTGCGGTTCAAGTCCTGCTCGGTGCAGCACAGCGAGACCTAGTCCCAAAAAATAGCTGGGCATGGTGGCACACGCCTGTAATCCCAGATACCTGGGAAGCTGAGGTGGAGGATTGCTTGAGTCTGTGGTACCCCCAGGCAATGTGAGCCTGCAGTTCCACAGGCAAAAAGAGCGAGACCTAGTCTAAAAAAAAAAAAAAAGTCTCGCCTGGAAAAGTTGGATCCAGACAAGGATCACGGTGAACCAATCTCCACTGCCCTCCCTGACCCCTCCCAGGAGACCTTATACAGGACAGCAAACAAAGGATGACTGTTTTTGCCTCATTTGCCACCTGCACGATGTGTCTTCGTCAGAAACTGTGGGCTCACCCTGTGTGTCAGGCTCTGTGTCAGGCTCCAGAGATGCAGCAATGACAATTCCTACCTTCCATGTGCATTTCATCAAGTGAAGGGGCTGGACAAGGAGAGAGGGAACCCTAGCCTGGCACAAGGCAATGTCAGGGCCGGACCCAGGGTATGAGTGAACCTGTGGGAGTGACACTCGGGAGGGTCAGCATGGGCAACCACTGAGGATCAGAGAACCCCCTGGTTATCCAGGATGATGAGTAATCTGTGAGGCTACGCTGACTCCTCAGCAAACCACTCGTTGAAACCTGTCACCCTTTTCCCCAGGGACCTCCTTGTCATGCAGAGTCTGGTAGGGTGAAGGTAGCTGTGACCTGAGACCTCTGACCTCTGAAGCTCTCTTACTACAAATAGGAGATGTGTCCTGAGGAAGCTACCTGTGGGGCTGGCAAACTGCCTCCGAGAGCCTGCTCCTGCCCTGGCTGGCAGTCTAGAGCTGACCATGAACAGGGCTTAGTTCACGGGTGTCCACCCACTTTTCCAGCGTGGCTGCCTCGATCGCTCAGGTCAGCCCTTGAGCTCATCACCCCCTCTGGGTTCCTGTCTTTTAGGAGTCTTTCCTAACATTCCCTGGGAACATGGAGAGCCAGCAGGTCCCAGGAGACTTCTGGGAAATCAGAGCCTAGGAGGTCAGACCTCCCTTGAATCACACACTGTGCCTCTGGCCTTTGTCCTACCAGATCATGACACCGCTAGGCAGGAGGAGAGAGATTTAGACCAGTTCATCCCAAGACTAGTCACACAAGGACTGCGAACCTCAGCTTCTGCCTCTCCCAGTGAGGCAGGCCACTCCCCGAGTGGCCAGGGACCTCTGGAGAGAGCAGAGGCAAGGGTGTGAAGCAGAAGAGACTCCCAGCGCAAGACCAGGGAAGACTCTGCAGCTGTCAGGAGAACAGAGTCCCTCCCTAGGATGTCCTGACATGAGGAGAGGCCTGGGAAAATGAGGACCCCCGGTGGACCCCTGCCGTACCTGGGCACATCCTCTGTTCTGGATGGAGGAAGAAGTCAGGGGTCCTCTTCAGAAGCGGGGGATGACGAACAGGTCCATTGTCAAGACCTCTCTGCCTCCCAAGCTCATGGAAAAGTGGTCATCAGCTGGGGTCTCTCCTCTCTGGATATACTCAGGGAAGGATGCTGGTGGGAGGGACTCTGACTGGCAGCCTGGGGCCATAACCCCAGGTTTCAAGAACTTAGGCAGAGGCCCTAAGATAATAAACTTTGCTTTTACTTTCTCTTCCCCCTGAGTGTGGTCTCCAGGAGTCCCTCCCACTGTAGCCGCAGGGCTGGCTGAGAGCCTCTGGGCCCTTCCCTCTCTGGGTCACCATCACATTCCCCCTCCCCTTGCAGGCCTGGGGCTGGGCGGAGCCCACAGCTCAGGGCCTCTTTTCATCCTCGATTGGATCGGGTGCCACAGGACCGTCCAATTCCCCAGCCAGCTTTCTGTGCTGAGAAAACCAGGCATGGGAAGGGTTTGCTAAAGAAAGAAACTTCAAGCTCTCCGCCTTCCATTTTGGCTTCAGTCCTGGTGCACGACTCCAGGCTCCTGCCACCCCCGTCTCCTGTGATGTGCAGACCAGAAGCCCAGGCGGTGCCCAAGGACAGGGCCAGGGGCTGCAGACTACCAAGGACAGTGTTCCTGCTGCTCACCTACCTGGCTTACCTGGCACTGGGCACTGGTGTCTTCTGGATGCTGGAGAGCCCCGCAGCACACAACGCCAGCCACAGATTCCAGCAGGACAAATGGGAGATACTGCAGAACTTCACGTGTCTGGATGGCCCGGCGCTGGAATCGCTGATCCTGGTCAGGGGCGAGCGGGGCTGGCCTGGCATGGGGGGAGCAAGGCAGAGGGACACAGAGGGCACACCCCGAGGGCGAGAGGGCATGCCCTGGGGAGACTTGTTGGAAAGACACGTGGAGGCGAGAGACATGGGATGACGACAAGTGGTGGGGTTGTGGGGCAGGGTCCAGAGGGTTGGCCTGGACTAGAGGAAGGAGGGGGTCTCGCCCCCATGAGGGGAATGAGCAACGTGCAGCTTCCTGTCCCCAGGGGGCGAGAGGGCATGAGCAGCTGTAAGTAGAGAAGTGGTTGGTGTAGACATCTGTCTTGGGGGATGAGGAGGACAGAGGGTGAGCTGAGTGAGGTAGGGTGCCGGTACAGCCCTCCCACATCAGGCCAAAATGAGGACAGGGCAAGCTTGGCAGGCTTAGAAGGTGGCCTGGAGGGATTTCCAACGTGAACCACACATTATGTCGTGGTCCAGCCAACCAAGAAGGGAGGAAGATAGGGCAGGGTGGAGCCAGCGCATGGTGTCTAAGATCTGCAGGAACAAGGGTGGAGGAAAGGAACTCTCATCCCAGCAGGCCATGGGAAGAGGTGAGGACCTGGGTGTCAGGGCCCAGGCACAGGAGAAGCGCAGACCTAGGATGGAAAGGAGGAGTGCAGGACTATGTGGCTGAGCCTCTAGTTCAGACCGGCTGGCTGCTGAGGCCCGGAAGTTTTGAAGAGGGCCTGAATAGGCAGAGGAGGTGGAGGTAGAGGTCAAAGAGAAACCTCAGAGGGTGGGAACTAGAGAGACTGGGGTGGGGGAGGAGAAAGTTCTTGAGGCAGCATCACAGACAGATGCAGGTGGCCTGCACTGGGAGCTGCTGGGATCTAGCAGAGCATTAATATAGCCCAGGCTGCTGCACCTCCAGCCTGAAATCTCCAACCTCTGACCTACATTTCAGGCACCTCCTCTACCTAAAAGGAAGTCTGGGTGTCAGAGTCATCGGCCTAAAGCCCATTTCCAGAGGGAGCTGGGAAATGCACCTGAGTGGGAAGGGATCCTGGAACATGAATGGAGGCTTGAGTCCTGAGATTGCATAACCCTTGGACACCAAATAGGGCCAGAGGCCTGGGCTTCAGAATAGCTCCTCCCTGTTTGCCAGCTTTCGTCGCCTGCCAGTTTAGTAAGGCCTGGGGCTCTGCTAAGTTCTAGCTGCAACCTCCAGTCCCCACTTATCAAGTTGAACACACCCAGCCCCACAGCCTGGCCCTGTGATGAGACTGTGTGAGACTCCCCTTGCAGGGGGCTGAAATGCAAGCACCCCGGGGAAGATGAGAATGAAGGCGGTAACAGCGTATGTTTCTGTGTAACATTTACCATACCTAGAGCACTAACCTATTGCTACTCCCCCAGCCTCACCTATCTCACAGGTGGGAATGCTATTATCATTCCCATTTTACAGATTAAAGAAACTGAGGCTCAGAGAGGTTAAGTACAAGTAATGGCTGGCCGGCCAGGGAGCTAGTTAGCTATGAACCACAAGTACTGCCTCAGTGTGGACCTGTGAATATGGGTATTTTCTGGGGTTCCTGGCAGGGGTTTCACCTCAACACATTTCCCCTCTGTCCTTTTCCTGCTCCACCAACTCTTTACTCCCTTCTTCAATCCTCTCTTGGTTCCTGGTCAATTTTAATCAGAAATAAGATACAGCATCACCCCCCAGATCTCCCTCTGAGCACCAGACACATACATGCAGCTCCCCACCCTCAGTTCTTCCAAGGTCAAGAGCAAGCAGTTCTCCTCCCAGTCCTGCTCCCCCAACTGCTCTGAATCTCTGTTGTCGGCCCCGTTTCTACTCACCTCACAGTCCTGTCAGGTGCTTTCCTCACTAGGGACACTAAATAGATCCAGAGGCCTGGGCTTACAAGTATCCGCTTTGTTCCTGTGGAACATCCTGCTTCATTCCATGATGTGGAGCCTTCCATCACTAAGCCTGCAGCAGCCTCCCCTCTGACATACCAGCATCTGTGCCACTAGCGTCTCCATGCATACAAGCCTGATCCTGCCTCCTGAGCTCCATGACCTTGAAGAAGCCAACCATCCCATCCCTGGCATGGTAGAGCCCAGCATGTTCTGGCCAGCCCTGTCTACTCGAGACCCCAAGCAGACCCCTTCCCAGCCTTTACCCTTTCTGTCCCAGCTACCTAAATGTCCTCATACCTGGTCCTGTCTGGCCCTTGAGGAAGGTGCAAGTAAAATGTCACCCCCTCCACATAGCCTTCTGCCCCCACCCTCATCAGAGCAAGCTTCCCTCCTCCCTATAGCCCCTCAGCATCATGCTGGTGATGGTGATGATGACAACCACCACCAACATTTTCCATGTTCCAGGTTCTATTTTAAGTCTTTACACTTAATGCTTCAATTAACCTCCACTCCCCCCTCCCCCCTTCCCCAACCAGCTCTGTCAAACTGCAGGTCACAAAGGGGAAACAGGTGAAAAAGGGAAGCGTAGGTCTCAGAGGTTCACAAGATCAGCATGGGTCTGCAGGGACGCTTGTAGGGACAAATCTCCCTGGACAGAGGACTTAGACTGAGGAAAGCACAGCCTGCTCCCTGCCTGTGTCTGCAAGTGCTACTAGTACTCCACTTTACAAATAAGGAAACTGAGGCACACAGAAGTTGAGTATCTTGCCTGGGATTATGCAGTCACAAGACCTTCATGACTACAGCTACCATACTGCACCATGTTAGACAGCCAGGAAACCGTGTCTCTTCCGTCTTTGGGTCCCCCCAAGCACCACATGTCATGCTTGGCGAGTCCTTGTAGCAAGAACAGGAGTGCACAGGGGAGACAATGAATGATGGCCTTGAGATACCCTGCTGATGGGGGTTCTGGGGAGGGAGAAAGAAGAGTACTGTCCCCCCAGGCCCTGCCCCCTGGAATGCTGTTTGGAAGGAAAAACCCCCTTTCTCTGACTGGGCTGGGATCAAAGTATATTGGTGAGAACATCTGTGAGTGTGGAAGGTGGGGTGGAAGTGTTTGGTACAGGGGCCCAGTCGTTCCAAGAACCTGGTGGTCACTGCAACCTTTCCCCAGGGTATCATCCGCGCATACAAAAGTGGAGACACCATCCTCCACAGCAACACCACCGGCATGGCACGCTGGGAGCTCTTGGGGTCCTTCTTCTTTTCTGTGTCCACCATCACCACCATTGGTAAGAGGATGGGGCCAGGGTGGGTGGGCAGGGAGGATGGACCCCAAGCCACAGTGGACCAGTTACATTTTGGCCAGGTTGACTCCAAGTGTGTTTGGACCCTGCAACATGGGCACTACCTAGGAGCAGAATATTGGGGTTCCCTGCAGACCTCTTCATGATTTCTACATTTTCCAAGGTCCCCAGGAGGAATGTGTGCACAAGGCTCAAACTTGACACACAGTCTTCTAGAGGACATCTGTCCCACACAGTCTTTCAGGAAACAGGCCTCTCACTACAGCAGTGAAGAAGTCTTTGGGCTCTATAAGAGTGCTGGTCTCCTTAGTCCACTTGGCACTGAACCCCAAGGGTGGGCGATGGAGGTGGGGGGAGCTGGGAAAGAGAGGCAGAATCCCCAAAGAGCATTTCAACCCCTGTTCTCAACCTCAGGGGAGTGGGAGATAGAGGGTCGACCACTCCTGAAAGACCCTCCTCAACTCATTAAAGCACCCTATCACCCTGTCACCATGCTCTCCAAGTCACTTTCTTCCCACACACACTGGGATATGAGGCCAGGTACCCCTCGTCTTTCTGTGGCCATGCCCTCCTGAGAGCAGAAGGGGAATTGTCAGAATAGAGCTGTTGTGAGGGGGAGGAAAATGTCAGCCTAGTTCCTTGAAGGCACAAAATCTACCAAATACACAGGGCTGCCCACGCCCCCTACGCCTGCACGATGCAGGAGTCACCACTAGGTGGCAAGCTGACACCGCGGTGGCTCAGGCTAAGGCCTCCCAGCCCTTGGCTGGACGGGATCCTCTCCTAATGAAACCAGTAGGACCGCTTCAGTCCTCCAGGAACAAGCCACCCAGGAACACCCAGTGAACTCTCTGTCTAGTTTGAAATCAGTCAGTACCTCTTAGAAGCTTGTTTCAGGGTAACAAAGACTTGGGCCCACGCTGCACTCTCTTGAGCGACCCCATGGATCTGTGCCCAGAAAGACTGATCAGGTTTTCACTTACCTTTCCATTCCCAGGGTCTAGCACGCCACCCATCAGGGAGTGGGCACACCACAAACTGCTACATCCGTGAAGCCTGTGAACACCCAGGCAGCGGGGGCTGGAATAGTCACTGTGGGCCAGATCTCCCACATGCCTGGGGGCCATAAAGTCTGAACCCTACCCCACTCCCACTCACATACACCCTCTGATCTGGGCCCATGACTTTGACCCATCAAATTCAGAGTTTCATGGCCTGCCTTTCTCAGACCTACCAGGAGTAGCTTAGACCACTGTCCTGCCCCTTCCTCTCCATTCAGTTCTGCCTCAGAGTAGCTGTGAGGAGAGAAGGCAGAGGAAGAGGGACCCTGTTTGCTCATTGTTCACTGACCTGTCCATGCATTCATTCAACAAGCAGGCTCAATAACCTGCAAGGGTTCTAGGTGCTGAGGATACAATGGTGAGCAGAACTGGCAAGCCCCTGCCAATGGGGACCCCACTTCTAGTGAGAGGGGTACACAGCAAACAAACAGATCCATGGGCAATATTCAGATAGTTTGAGGTGCTTCAAGAAAACTAAACCAGGAAAGGGAGTCTGATAATGGTGGGACCAAGGGAGCTTTTGCAGATAAGGTGATCATTGATGATACAGCAACAGTGAAGCAGAGACATGAGCATAGGAAAGGAGAAAGCTATGGAGATATCTGGGAAAAGAATCTCCAGCACACACAAAGTCCCTGGAGTAGGAGGTGGCTGGTGAATCAAGGAAAAGCACAGAGGTCCTGGAAATGTTATCGGGGAACAGGGACACCCCCTTTTAAATTCCTTTTTACTATGGGTTCTTCCACCTGTGCGGAGCAGCTGCTCAGAGATCAAACCTTAGCGACCAGGATAGACATGGAGGTTTATTTCCAGATATGGTAAAAACAAACTAAGAGTCCAGACCCTCACAAGTGTTCCAAATGGAATAGAGCCCCACTTCTGCTCCTCAAGGAGCTTCGTGGGGTTTACCTCAGTCTTAGGGCACTTCTGATCTAAAACGCCAGGTAGTGTCCTTGACTCCTGATCCTCTGTCACTCCAGTTGGCACGAGAGGAATCCAACCAACACAGGTGGGTCTCTCCGAGACTGGCCTATCCAAGCTCCAGCATGACCCCGCACTTCACCAGGGTCACCTCTCCTCTGCCTTCACACAGCTCTAGATCCTCAGAAACCCCAGTGCTGGGGAGGTGAGGAAGCTTCAAAGGACTTAGCTCCTGGGTCCTTCTCCTGAGGATGAAAACCTCCACGCTTGATGTCAATTTACAGGCTCTCCACACTCCTCTCCAAAATGGTATCTCCCTCTTTCTGCTCCCTTCCTCTCTTTATTCCCCCCCTTCTTCTCTTTTTTATTTTTTTCTTTTCTCCCAATTCACAACCACATCCCTGGTGGTCTGTACCTCCCTTTTCCCTCTGGGTCTTGGTAGTTACCACCTCAGGACCCTTTATTGGCATAATCAACAAGTCTGCCCAGATAATCACTTTACAGTAAAAAGGGGAAGTGGCCTAATCTGGCCTCAGGCTAGTCTTAGTCACTGTGTCTTTCAGATGCAGGTGATAGCAATGCCCACATTCCTTTCTCAGTGAAAGGAATTGGGTCCATATTGGGTCCCTGGCTTCAGAAACAAGGACTAAGTTGAGAGGATCCCAACCACAGATGGCCATGCAGCACTCACCCAATATCCTAGTACTGAACTAGCAAATAGGAGCATCAACAGGTGGGAGAGTTGGCTGAAGTGAGAGTTGGCTCAAATGGGGCTGGGCCTCCCAGTGTTCCATAGGCAGGTGGGGGTATATTGCTCTCCACTGATTTTTCTGATCTGATTGTCTGATCTGACAAGGATAAGAAGAAGCAAGCACTATTTAATGCTAATCTGAGAAAGATAGAGGTTTCTGTGGGATTCTTCCAGACAAAAAATCTAACCATCCCACAAGTCAGAACTGAATGAAAAAAACCCAGGGGGTAGGGTGGGGGAGAGGCCCCACTAGAGGAGAGGATAATGAAGAGACAGGCAGAGAGGAGGATGGAAAGTAAGAGCATTATCTTTCCCTGGTTCCCTCCTTTCGAGAAAGAAATCTATCTACAAAGGCCATGAAGATGGGTGGGTCAGGAGGACTTCAATGTCATCAGACTAGAGGTTGGTGTAGTAGAGCTGGATAACTCATGTATTCATTCTCTCAGCACACATTTATTAAGACCTTCTGTATACTAGATACCTGAGGGTTTGAATTCCTATCTCTATACACCCTCATTGCCTCTTTTCACCCCCATACCACACTATGACATTGATGTCAACAACCCCATTTGGAGCCCGGCATGGTGGTGCATGCCTGTGTAGGAAGCAGCAGTGTAGGAAGCCACGGCTGGAACCAGGGATTGCGGTTCAAGTCCCATTTGGGCAACACAACAAGACCTAGTTCCAAAAAAATTGGTGGGCGTGGTGGTGTGCGCCTGTAATCCCAGCTACCTGGGAAGCTGAGGCTGGAGATCGCTTGAGTCCGTGGTACCCTGGGCAAGGTGAGCCTGCGGTTTCAAGGGCAAAAATAGCGAGACTTGGTCTCAAAAAAAAAAAAAAATTTATAGAAATGGAAATGGGCTCAGAAAAGTCAAACCACTTGCCCAACTTCCCACAGCCCACAAAGAGGCAGAACCAGGATTCAAACACAGGAAATGTCTCTGCTTCCACAGCCCATGCTCTAGACTTGTATGTGCTCTGGCCCCTCTCCAGATGGAGCAAGGTGCATGTCAACCCCAGTTTCAATGAAGTACAAGTGAGTGTGACTGCGTGAGAACTCTGGCCCAAAGGGAACATTAGACAGTGATACAGGGTGGGGTACAAGGTAGCCCAACTAGGTGCACATTTGTATCTGTAGTTATTCATTCATTCATTCTTGGAGTCACTCGACACACTCCTGGTGAGCATCTATTAAGGGTCAACTTGAAGGACTTTTATCGGTGGACAAGGAAGAAGGCAACCTGTTGGTAGAGTATCATGTTCAAAGACATGAGAGGGGTTGGGGGATCTGCAGGACAGGAGCTGGGAAAGCAAGGACCAGATGAGGTTTGGTGATGGGTCAGGTGAAATTTCAGACTTTCCCCAGCAAGCATGAGACATAATGAAGGCCAACAATAATTTGGGAGAGATGGTGTCATCAGGTGTGTGTTCCAGAAAATTAAGAGGGTGGTGATGACCAAGAAGGGTAAAAACAGAGGTGAAAAGATAATAAAGAAAA
>PVHY01012091.1:28228-45913 GCA_004024945.1 Uropsilus gracilis
GTCGCCTTGAGAAAGGCCAAACCAAGTGGGAGCTCCCAACAAGACTGCCTGGCAGAAGTTGCCACGGGGCACTTGCAGTGCCCAGAGACACTTGCCTGAGGAGAGGATGGCCTCAGTTTGAATGGAGCTGCAGGCCCTGGAGATGCAGTGGTTGGAGGCTCCACACCCCCTGCCACACCCCTTCCCTCTACCCTCTGTGCACCAAGAAGGAGGAGAATAGACGAGATCGGGCGCATTCAGGGTGGTATGGCCGTAGACAAATAAATAAAGAGAATAAAGAAGAGGAATCCATGCACCTCAGGCTTTGAGTTCTGTCAGGCAGCTGAGCTCCCTAGGGTTTTTGTTGTCTGGTCTACAAACTATGGGATGTAAGGGAGGCTGGGGGAGCAGGGTGGGTCAGGAATTCAGGGATGAAGTTCCCTGGGAGATGAGAGGTGCTGAATGCTGCCATCTCCCCTCAGGCTATGGCAACCTGAGTCCCCGCACCATGGCTGCCCGCCTCTTCTGTATCTTCTTTGCTCTTGTGGGGATCCCCCTCAACCTTGTGGTGCTCAACCAACTGGGGCATCTCATGGAGCGAGGGATGCACGACTGTGCCCGCAGACTGGGGGGCAACTGGCAGGTAAGGGGGCTACAGAGTGTGCAGGAGGAGGGTGATCCTTTCTAGGATGAGGGGCATGGTGGGAATCGGGGTCCCAGAGATCAAGGGGCATCAGTGCCCAGATTGACAGTCTCTAGTAGAAAAGGATAACTGTGATGGGATCTCCCAAAAAAAACATGAGCTCTTTAGCAATAAAGTGGGAGAGATGCACTAAGACCAGGGTGGGGGGCCAAAAAGGAACCTGGGGAACACAACCCAGGTGAGGAAGCCCAAGGCATCCCTTCCTCCCACCTCCAGTTTTCCCCTCAGTCTGCCTGTCCACAGTCTCCACACACTGGGCAGAGGCCACATGGGTACTGTATGTGCCCACAGGAGTCAGCCAAGGCCCGGTGGCTGGCAGGCTCTGGGGCCCTGCTCTCTGGCCTCCTGCTCTTCCTGTTGCTGCCCCCCTTGCTCTTCTCCCACATGGAGGGCTGGAGCTACATGGAGAGCTTCTACTTCGCCTTCATCACCCTCAGCACCATCGGCTACGGTGACTATGTGATTGGTGAGTGTCCCAAGGGGTGGCTGGGTTGGGGGGAATCCAGAGGCTTGCTGCCTACTCAGCAGCCACCTGGCACCTGCCATGTGCCAGGCCCTGAGGGTGGTGGGGAACCCAACTTGCCTGGACAGCTTCAACTCCCTTTTGTGTGGTGGTGCCCAGGTCACCCAGCTGAAAAGGACTAAGTATAGTTTGAACCCAGCGCTTCACTGGCTCCCCACCGTGTCCCTGAGTTTCTCCGTCCACTTCACCCTGCAAGCCTCCTGGGACCCATAAGCAGGGAGCTGCTGAGGGGGCAGGGCGGGGTGGGGGGGGGGAGGTGTGCTCCTGCATGAGACACCAGAGGAGTTGCAGTTCCTGGATGAGATACCAGAGCCAGCCCCAGCAGGGGGCAGTGGAGAACATTCTGTGGGTGGTAGAGGTGGCCAGGTCTCAGGCTCAGACTCCACAACTGCCCCCTCTGCTGTTCCTGAAAAGCCCGCCCTTCTTCACTCCTTCAGAGACAGAGCCCAGTCCGGAATATTGAAATGTGTCTTTACCAAAATGGCAAACAGCTTACTAGAGGGTTGATGTCACCCTATTTCCCTGAGGAGGAAGCTAGAAGCTCAGAGAGGCCAAGCCATTTGTCTGTGATAGCACAGCTAGTGAGATAGCAATTCAGTTTTGCTGGACTCCAAAATTGACACTTTTTTCCAGAACCCCCCCCCATGTACTCCTTCCATGTACTCCTGAACTGTAAAGTGAGGGGCCCAGGCTAGCAGATGCCTGTCCAGCCTGGTTCAGCAGCCTCAATCCAGTGTAGCTGGATCAAGGGTGTCCTGTAACAGACCTCCATGCCACTGGGGCTCAGAGAAGGAAAGTCAGGACTTGCCCCCAGGGGTAAACCCAGCAGGCCTGGTTCTCTGAGGGTGTCCAGTTCAAGAAGAAGGGAACAAGGAAACCCCACCCCCACCCCACCCCGCCAACTATAGTCTCAGAACCCACTGGTTTCCCAAGGTTCGCAATGTTGGGTCCTGGGGAAAATAGCTGACAGCAAACTCCAGAGAAATGTACTGGATGGGCCTGTGTGGGGTTGATGGGAAGACCCTATAAAGATGTTTTGAGGCTCCACAGTCCCCTGAAGCAGAGTGGGGGGGGGAGAGGAGGGCAGCCCTCTCTAAATAGAGGCATCCTAAGTCAGGAGGAAAGGCCTCTGTGACCATCAAGGGAGGGGCAGTGACTTCATAGTCGTTCATTAGGAAAGACTGGTGCCGCTGGGCACAGTGGCTCGTGCCTGTAAGTTTCAGCCTATGAAGCGGCCGGGGCTAGGGATCAAGGTTCAAGTCCCACCGGGGGGCCTGTAGGGAGACCTAGTTCCAAAAAAATAGCTGGGCGTGGTGGCACGTGCCTGTAATCCCAGCTACCTGGGAAGCCGAGACTGGGGATTTCTTGAGTCCGTGGTACCCCGGGCAACGAGAGCCTGCAGTTCCATGGGCAAAAAAATAGCGAGACCTAGTCTCAAAAAACAAAAAGAAAAGAAAAAAAAAAGAAAAACTGGTGTGTGAGGTACAAGCCTCCTAGAGCCCCCTTCTGATAAAACTCCCTGACTAAGAAGGTCCAGTACAAATCCATGAGGGCCTTTTTGGCAAGGGGTGGGGCAATGCGGGGGGTGCCTTTGCCACCTTGCAGAAGAGCTGCTGTTCACTCTGGTCCCTCCTGCAGAAGTGTGGGCACCTTGTGGCAATTGGGGTGCCCTCAACCACCTCATCTGTAAAAGAAACTGACTCACTGATGAGAAGGGGACTGATTCAGGTCATAGAACAAGCAGGGTTTTGTTTTGTTTTTTGGTTTTTTTTTGACTCGGTCTCGCTATTTTTGCCCATGGAACCGCAGGCTCTCGTTGCCCGGGGTACCACGGACTCAAGCAATCCCCAGCCTCAGCTTCCCAGGTAGCTGGGATTATAGGCGCGCACCACCACGCCCGGCTATATTTTTGGAACTAGGTCTCGCTACGGGCCCCAGGCGGAACTCGAACCGCGATCCCTAGCCCCGGCTGCTTCATAGGCTGAAGCTTACAGGCACGAGCCACCATGCCCGGCCTAGAACAAGCAGGTTTAATACAGTCCATGACCCTTGAATCTTCCAGGGTTGAGAGGAAACAAACCCCATTATCACCTCCTTCCCATTCTCTTTTCCTTGTCCTCCTGGGACAGGACCAGACCCCTTTCTAGAATGGGAATGCAGAGGTTCCTCACCTGGGCAGGGGGCTCACTGCCCATGCCAGTAGGCGCCGGACACTGTGTGTGGGCAGCGCACAGCTCCTCTTTGCACAGAGGCCTGTGGAGCCACCCCCAGGCCCCAGCTGCCCGATCCTCCTGGCCTGTTTCCCCCAATTGCATTTGTAACTCACTTGCGCGCCTTGCCAGCTGCCAGGTCTCCTGCCACTTATGATTTCAGCTATAAAAATGAAATAAAAGGGGAGAAGAACACCTCCTCCCCTCCACTGCCAGGAGCAAGCTGAGCTGGGAGCAGCCGGGGCAGAAAGCTGCCTCCCCGCTGATCTCATTTGGGACCCGCCAGCGGAATCATGGCCCGGTAACCCAATCAGCCTAATCCGATTCTGCTCCTGCCAGGCTGTAGCTTGGGTCGGGGCTGCAGTCTCATCCCCAAGCTGGGTCCCAGAGAGGGGCCAGCCTGATGGACAGGGTGGAGAGGGTGTCTTGGGAACAGCAGGACAGGATGGTGGAGGAGATAGAGGACTGATACAGCAGCACCCAAGAGGATGTTGAAGGAAAAGAAACTGAGGCCCATGGAGAAGGAAGCTGCTATGAATCATAGGGAAGTCAAGGGCAGCAAAGGACGTGTACTTTTGTTCTTTCATCTCTTTTTTGATGAGGAAACAGGAAGATAGATTCTAGGCTTTGAACAGTCCCAGTCTGATGAGGGAGGGAGGCAAGACAGACGCTCCACCTGCCCCTGGGAAAGGACAGAGGGAAGAACTCAATAACACCTGGGGCAGGACTAGTTAAGGCTCTTGGTCTCCCTCCCTACCCCACCCCCAGCCTCTACCATCCTGCCTATGTGGGCTCCAGTGTGGGGACCCAGTGACAAGTAATCACCCACTATAGGTCCTGGAGTATGGTTATATGCCAGGCAGAGTCAGCATTTTACATGCAACAGCCCAAGATGGTCCCGGGGGGCAGATAATCTTCATGCTTCCATTTTACAGATAAGAAAGCAGCCGGGCACGGTGGCTCATGCCTGTAAGCTTCAGCCTATGAAGCAGCTGGGCTAGGGATCGCGGTTTGAGTCCTGCTTGGGGAAAAGAAAATGAAACTGAACTTCTAGCCCCAAGGTGCCAATTCAAGGCGCTTCCTGGAATCTTCACCCCTGACCCATAGACACCTCCCATATTCTGCTCATGCACAGCAAGCTGTGTGTGCTTGTTTATCTTGAGAGCATGGTCCCCCCCCTTTGCCAGGCCTCCAGCCTCTGACCCTGCCTTTCCCCCAGGGATGAACCCCTCCCAGAGTTACCCACTGTGGTACAAGAACACGGTGTCCCTCTGGATCCTCTTTGGGATGGCGTGGCTGGCCTTGATCATCAAGCTGATCCTGTCCCTATTGGAGACCCCCAGGAGACCATGTTCCTGCTACAACCGCAGATCCAAGGGGGACTTCAAGTTCAAAATCTGGAGACAGTGCCTAGATGGGGAGGCAGAGCCCTACTCCCCCAAACCAGGCTGCAATCCAGAGGAGCCGATCAAGATGGTGCCACCCCCAGAAGCCTCTACTCAGGTTGCATGCTGTTGAAAGGATGATTAATTATATTCCAGTATTCCTTCCATCTTCTTCCTCAGTCTATCATTCCTGATTTGAAGTTTTGCACCTGAGCACCTACGATAAAGACTGCATTTTTCATCTTCCCTTGAGGTTAAGTACAGTTAAGTGATTAGATGCTGCCCAAAAGGTTGCACCGAGTATTCTATGTGGTTTATGGATGTGACTTTCTGGGAGGGGTGGGCAATTCTTAATTCCTTCTAGCTGGCTGTAATTCTGATATGGTAGCTGGAGGTCTGGTAGCCATCTTGCACCATGAGATAAAAGCCTTGTTTGACACTAGCAATACAGTAAGATAGATCTTCAGTCCCTGGTATTTGCAGAGCCTCTAATGTTGGTGTTGATTAATACCAGACTTTATTAATGTGAAAAAGAAATAAAAATCAATCTTATTTAAAACACTGTTGTCTGGGGTTTCTTATCACTCACAATCAAACCTAATTCTGATTCACACATACACACACAGATAAAAGCAGCATCTGAGACTGGTGTAAACACAGAGAGAAACCAGTCCTTCCCTAGGTGAATTTGCCCAGGATTAGTAGAGGATTAGTAGAGATTGACGAACTCTGTTTCCTAAAACCCTCCAAGATCAAGATCTGCTGCTAACTCCCAGATAGGACCAGCAGGTGCCTGGTGTCAAGCTTGCTGCTGAATCCTTGCTCTATCATTCACCCACACCTCAGAAATGCCAGCAGGCCAGTAGGCTTCTCCTGTATCATCCTGCCCCACTGCCCCTGAAGGCTACATCCTTCATGACAATAGGGTTAGCAGAGGCCACCACTGTTTGCAGAGCATCTCACCCTGAGCATTTCTGCCTCTCACTCAGGGTTGCTACTAAGGTAACCCATAGCCCTGTGATCCCTCGTACAGACATACACATACCCAGGTCTCCTAGCCCAGGTGGAAGCCCCTGTCAGAGGTAGCCAGGTTCTTGGCCTAAAAGAATATCTGTGACTTCCCCCCAAACACCCCATACAGGGGCCCAAGGCCCTCCTTTGGGAAACTCCCTCAGCCTCAGGGCTGTTCTAGAACTGGGTCAGGGACAGATTTTTGGCCAAAAAAGAAGGAAGGGCTGTTACACCATCCCTCTTGCGCCATCTGGCCTGGCCCTAAAGTGACCAAGGCCAGACCAAGCAACAAACAACCACAAGCAAACAAGGCCCATGTCCAGAGGCTAGAAGAGGTAGACAGAGGTGAGGAAGAGATTGCTGCAGATCTGGAAGTAGCAGATCTGGAAGTAGCATCCTTTGCACTGAACACCATAGAAAAAGAACCCAGAAATTCAAAGCTCGGGGGGAGGAAAAGGCCCCCATGGTCCCTAACCCATTCTCACCTCAGACTCCTATTTCATGCTTATCTCTCTGGGCAGAGTGCCCTCCAGGCTGCACCTCATGTACACCCCAACTCATGCCCAGAAATGTTTGCCCCAGAAGGAATCACCCTAGCGTGGTGGTGGCTTGTGCTTTGCCACTTCTCTCCAGACATCAGCTCCACAGCGAATAAGAACATTTGCTGGAGCTCTGAAGTCCAAATCCGGAAATGGGGTAGTGTGGAGGAGAGGGAGCATAGTGAATTGTGGGGGTTGGGTGAGGAGTGGTTAAGACACAATCCTGGGGACTACCTGTAATGGTCAAATCTGGGAAAGCTCCAAGAAGAGAAAATGAGATGACAGGACAGAAAACAAAATGAAATGAACAGTAGGTCTTTCCTCCAGACAAGAGGGCGGGGAAGTGGAGTGGTGAAGTAGGGACAGCCTGGGGAAGCTATGTGGGCAAGAAACCAAGCCATTGCTCAGGCCACGAAGGCCTGAGCAGGGAAAGGGGGGGCCTGAGAGCCATAAAGCCTGTCTGTTCAGGTGCAGAGTTTGGACCCAACCTGCCTATGGCTGCCATTGCCATGACCTTGGATGAATTATTTGACATTTGTTATTTATTTGCATGGATTTTTCTGATATGGAGAAAAAAATAGAAATGATCTCCCAAGATTAAGTATCTATGGGATGGGGGGGGGGCGCTTTTTAAAAAAAGAAAGAAAAGAAAAAATAAATAAATGAGTAACTGTGGTTAAGTACCAGAGACTGTGCCTCAGGGTCCAAGAAGTGCCAAGCCCCTCTTGCTGCTGGGTCCCCCCAGCCAGGCCTGGGAGACGGAACTGCAGGCTGACCCAAGCAAAGCAGAACAGACTGGCCCAAACAGAGCAGAGGAGACACAGACCAGACAGCAAATGCAGAGCAGCTGAGCCTCTCTTGACTCCCCTTGGGGCTGGGGCTGGGGCTGGGGCTGGCCAGGCTGCCAGGCTGAGCAAGCAGTGACGCAGCTCTGAGTCCAGCCCCTGAGGGTTCCTGGGCTGATACTATCAACCTGCTGGCGAGGATGCAGGGTCTGAACCCGCATGAGTCACATTGAATCTCGAGGCGGAGACCAGGAAGTGCATGCATGAGGAGCATGCAAACGTGGGGAACCAGGCAGCACGGTGCCCAGGGGCAGGCAGACCCTCCCTGGTGCTGCCTGTGCCTGCCCTCCTGGACTGCACCCCAGCTTTGCACTCCGCGTAGCCTGGGCAAGATCACACTCAGCATCACATGGCAGTCCCCTTTAAAATAGGCATCTTTTAATACAGAGGGGGGATATGAAGGGAGAGGAGGGGTCAATTAATGCACAATTGTGACAAATCAATAAAATGAATTTAAAAAAATAGGCATCTTTTATTAGTAATAATGTTGTTGTTGTTGTTGTTGTTGCTGTTGTTGTTGTTCCCTAGCATCTGCTGGGTACTTAGTATGTTTGTGGCACTGTTTAAAATTCTTTACTTGTAGTAAGTCATTTACTTCTCCTACCAACTCTGTGAGAAGGGAGCTATTAATTTAAAAAACTTGTGTACATGTGTATTTGTTTTTATTTCATAAAGACAAATCTGGGGATTAAATTCAGGGATTTTGACTCGAGGATCTATACATACCTGACGAGTTTGCTGCTTTTCTTTTTTAAAGTTTTATTGCAATAACTGGGTTTTACCATTATGTAAGCTTCAGACATACAATTTTATGTTGCACCTTTTGTATGTGTTGCGTTATGATCTTCCACCAGGCAGCTGGTTTACTGCCCCTTCCCTCTACCCCTCCAATGCTTTAGTGCTATTTTGAATGGGGAAAGTGAGGTTTTCTTAGATGTTAAAATGAAAGATAGCGACCCCTCCTGGTAGATAAGCATGAGAGTTGCTGCCACCCTCTGGTGGGCAGTTATGTTCCAGGGATGCTGCCTTAGAGCCTGGTATGATCTTGGCCCTTCTCTTTCTATGCCTCGGTTTCCTCATCTGTGAAAGAAGAGACTAGCTTCAGGATTTCTGAATCTTACTTTTACTCCCTTAGCTTTTGTCTGGATTGTTCTGACATTTCAGGGAGGGTAGGTTCCCAGCTCCACCCATCTCCTGGGGCCATCTTGAAGATTTGGATTCTAAGAACTCTCTTACACACATACACAGAGAGAGAGAGAGAAAGAGAGAGAGTGTGTCTGGGACAATAACTATGCATTTTCCCCTTCCCCAATTCCCCTCAGCCCTTACCTCATCATTCCCCACCCTGGACTCTAAGCCTTGAGAGTACTGCTCTGAAGTCAGTTCCACTGGCCAACCTTCTCCACCCTCTTCCCCAAACCACACACAGTGCTGGATGCAGGGCCTCCCAGCCAGCCCACTGATTCACTCACCCACCACACAGCTGGTCTCCCCACCCATGAACCCTCCCTCCTCTTCTCCCCTCTGCAATACGCAATGGAGCCCACATTTCCTGCCCCACCTCTGTCCTTTGTCAGAAAACTCATCTCCAGTTAAAATTGCTCCCAGGGGCCAAAGAGACAGCTGCCCTCTCCACAGGCCTTCCCAGCTCATGCCTATGGTCTTTGCCCAAGATTCTCAACCTACTCCATACCAATTTCAAAATCTCTCCCAACCCCTTGGGGACCCCAAGCACCCAAGCCTTGGAGGAGGGAAGGCTACTACAGAGGCTGCTGCCCACTCTGGTCATTGTGCTTGTGAAGCACTAGGGATGCCCAGCCAGCATGTTCTCCAGAAGTGTCAGCAAACTCATGCAAACTCTCTACACAGCCTCCTACCCCTGTCTAACACTGGCATTAGGACCCTGTTTAGTCTTTGCCTCTACACCAATGGTTCCACATCTTTACAGACAATTTTTTTACTCATTTCTTTTTCCCAGATAAATGATTAAAAATCATTTCTTTCCAAGTGAATATTTATATATATATATTTATTTATTTAGACTAGGTCTCACTATTTTTGCCCATAGAACCACAGGCTCACGTTGCCCGGGGTACCACAGACTCAAGCAATCCCCAGCCTCAGCTTCCCAGGTAGTTGGGATTACAGGCACACGCCATCACACCCAGGTATATTATTTTGGAACTAGGTCTCACTACATGCCCCAGGCAGGACTCAAACGGCAATCCCTCGCCCCAGCAGCTTCATAGCCACCATGTCTGACTTGAATCTATATTTTAATTCTTTCAACTGTTTGTTGTGCAATATTTGAGAAGTCACGTAGATTTCTGAACCATAGTTTCCCCAGTCCTGAAAGAAGAAAGCCTGATGTCAACTACAGTAATGATTGGCTGAGTGCAGGGGAGAGACGATGGAGGAGAAAGCACCCACATTGGTGTCTGATAGATAGCAGGCCTCAGGAATATTCTTTCCTCTGTTTTTCTTCCTCTTGAACTGCAGTTTTTCCCCTTCACCCCTTTATATGGCAACTTGTGAAGGCTTTCTGTGCCCCTTCTTCCAAGAAGAACTTCTGGAAGCTCCTGTGACTTTCAGTGGACTTGGGAGGTATGAGGAATGAAGTGGGGATGGTGAACATTTCATTTCACAGCTCTCACTGTGAGAGAAGTTAGAGGATTAGTGTGGGACTTAGCAGGCAGTTTTAAATCTGTTCCATGGTCAGGATCTGGTGGGTATAGTCTCTGGGGGAAGAAGTAGGGGGCAGGAGAGGGTCTTCAGTGATGCTAAGTGCATAGCCAAGGAGTACCCAGGGACCCCACACTATTAAAGGATGCATGCTCAGAAAGGAGTGTGGAAAATTCCCTCTGACAGGTCTGCATTTGGGAGAGGCTCCCATAGCATGCCCCTGTCTCAGCCTAGGCCACTGGCAGTGATGGTGTAGGCATCCCCATCAGGATTTCAGGCTATGTGAGGGCCATCTTTTGCTCCTAAGGGGTCTAGGAGCAAGGCAGCACTTCTGCCAGGGTGAGAGCTCATGGGGGATATCCCTGGGGTTCCCTTTTTGGTCCACTCCCACTTCTTTTTTTTTTTATTCATTTTATTGATTTGTCACAATTGTGAATTAATTGATCCCTCCTCCTCCCTCCAAATCCCCCCTCTGTATCCCCCTTCCTCCTCCCTCCATATCTCCCCTCTGTATCCCCCCTTCAGTCACTCCTCCCATTTTTCTGCAAATTGTTGTTTGGTTAAGTTGATGTTTAGTTGTTGGTTGTTTGGCCTGTTGTTCTCTTCCGATATTGGTGTGTGTGTGGCTTTTTGTTGTTGTTGTTTTATTTTATTTATTTATTTTTATTACCCCGGGGCTTTACCACTTCACTAACATTTGTTAACTATCTTGATCTTTTGCACTCTTCACCTCCCCTGCCTTCTTCCTCTTCCTCCTCTCTCGCTCCATGGTTCAGTCCCATAGGTTGTTTTCATTTTTTATTTGTTTGTTTGATTTTCCCTATATCCCTCATATAAGTGAGACCATCCTGTACTTCTCTTTTTCTTTTGGCTTATTTCTGCTAATATGCACTCCCACTTCTATCAGATCTCACTAGGAATGAGAAAACCAACCATCCACCTGCAAACACATAGGAGAAGAGAACAAAGACCCTGAGCATAATCATCATCAAGGTGGGACCCAAACTGAGAATGGTCAGAACCATAAGACAAGACTGTGAGACTAGTTACAGCAGTAACCTGGTACAGAGCTTCACCTAAGATGTTCTGGGGCCGTCTGAGCTCCTTTGCCAGTGGGGAGCAAAGGGGATCAAGGTTCCTGAGTAAGCCCCCTGAGCAGGGTGAGCCCTGGAGGGGGGATGGGGTGGGGGTTATGGTATCCCCATCCACCAGCAGGTAGCTGCTGCACAGGGCAGCCATTTGCAGCCCAGATCAGCGAGCCATATTGTCCTCTGCTCCTAGGCCAGGGGGAGCATGGAAGGGCGCAGGCTCAGTCATCCAAGGATGTACCAGCATGAAGCTAAAGGGGGGTGGGGGGAGGAGCCCCTTCCATTTCGCTCTCACTCCAGTTAAACTTCAGAGGATCAAGAACATGCGCAACAGAAACCCCATCCTAGAATGGGTGAGGGATCATGCAAAAATCCAGCCCACAAGCCTGAGCTGGACACAGGAGATGGACAACCGAGAGAACCAGTGCATGTGAGACAATAGAAACAACTGTGGAGACACGATGTCACCATGCGCACTTATGCGCTCACCTGGCCAGAAGACCCAAGACCTCATTTTGGAGATGCCTTCTAGGAGAGCAACACCCCCTCCCCATACTATGGGTGAGGAGAGGAAGACCAAAGATGGGGTAATCGGCCCCACATCAAAACTGCAAACTGAGGCAGAGGAGATGATCTACAAAGGCCAGTCACAGACCCCTATATTCACAGAGAAACTTCTTCACCAACACTGGCTGGGGACGAGACCCCTAAATCTGACACGAGAGCCATAAGGTAAAGCAGCCAAACAGCGGAGATGGGATTGGAGAAGATGGCCTGCAGCAAGAAAATATGGACAGGTCACAAATGAATACAGACTGGCCACCCAACGCAAACTTAAGACTGAAAACCTACCAACAAGGCTCGCCTGGTTCCAACGACACAGTCCCTCACCCAGTGAAAGGACACTGCCACAGGATAGAAACTAATGGACTTAGCACAACTAGTAAACAACAAAGAATGGGGTCTGAGAGAATGGAAAGGGCACCAAAGGGAGGAGGGAGGAGGAGGTATCCAAAAAATACTTACAGAGGTTGTGATTTAAAGAACAAAATAAATATTAAAAATAAATAAAAAATTTTAAAAATCAACATTAGAAAAGCCAAAAAAAGATGTTCTGAGAGCTAAAGAACCAAGCCCCTGATCCAAAGATGCCACCAAGGTGAGTGAAGCACCCTCCTCCTCCATTCAGTGATGAAAGCCACAGAGAAATGACTGTGGCCCTGTGGCAGAACTGTAAACCACAAGAGTGGAGATAAGCTGGAGAAACCGCTGACTGGAGTCTGTCCCCACCAGGGAACTCCACTACTAGCGGTGGCCTAAGTTGGGATCCCAATGTCAGACGCCAGAACTATAAGAGTTGGAAGCAGCACCATGGGACAGACACCAGAATGGAGGAGGCAGCCAGCATGGATAAGAAGTCATGAATCCGGGCCGGGCACGGTGGCCGGGCACGGTGACTTGTGCCTGTAAGCTTCAGCCTATGAAGCAGCCGGGGCTAGGGATGGCAGTTCAAGTCCCGCTCCCGCCTGGGGCCCGTAGCGAGACCTAGTTCCAAACAAATAGCTGGGCGTGGTGGCGCGCACCTGTAATCCTAGCTACCTGGGAAGCTGAGGCTGAGGATTGCTAGAGTCCATGGTACCCCGGGCAATGAGAGTCTGCATTCCACGGGCAAAAATAGCGAGACCTAGTCTCCAAAAAATAAATAAAATAAATAAATAAAGGAGTCTAGAGGACAACACCACACACCTATCCTACAAGAGGTTCCTGATAAGCTTAGGCCGCCTGCCTCAAAGTTACCCCTAAAAATTTAAGTATCGTGGACTGTCAACTCCCAGGAGCTCAGAACCTCACTCAGGAAAATGGTATTTACCAGAAAAGGAAGAGACCAGTGGGCCAAACATCAACAAACAACTTCATTGACCAACAACTTGCAGGGATAGGGGGGTTGGAGTAACCAGAGAGGGGACGAGAGGAAAGGGGGAGGAGGAAGAACTACATATATGGGGATCAATAATTATACAAATATGACTAAGGTTGTAAGAAAATAATAAAAATTGATATTTTAAAAAAGGAGTCTGGGCCGGGCGAGGTGGCTCATGCCTGTAAGCTTCAGCCTATCAAGTGGCCAGGGCTAGGGATCGCAGTTCGAGTCCCGCCTGGGGCCCGTAGCAAGACCTAGTTCCAAAAAAAACAGCTGGGTGTGGTGGCGCGCACCTATAATCCCAGCTACCTGGGAAGCTGAGACTGGGGATGGCTTGAGTCCGTGGTACCCCGGGCAATGAGAGCCTGCGGTTCCACGGGCAAAAATAGCGAGACCTAGTCTCAAAAAAAAAGGTGTCTGGCCATTCAGGTGCACAAAGCAAAGGAAGTTTTTGCGTGAAAAATCTTGAATTTTACAATTTGCATCCATAGAAAGAGAGAGAGAAATAAAACTAATAATGCCGGGCACGGTGGCTCGTGCCTGTAAGCTTCAGCCTATGAAGCGGCCGGGGCTAGGGATCACGGTTCGAGTTCTGCCTGGGGCCCATAGCGAGACCTAGTTCCAAAAAAATAGCTGGGTGTGGTGGCGCGTGCCTGTAATCCCAGATATCCGGAAGCTGAGGCTGGGGATTGCTAGAGTCTGTGGTACCCCAGGCAACAAGAGCCTGCGGTTCCACGTGCAAAAATAGCAAGACCTAGTCTCAAAAAAAAAAAAAAAAAAAAAAAAAAAAAAAAAAAAAAAGAAAACTCAAAAAATTACATCCCCTTATGGATAAATATCAACCCAAAAGGTTGACCCAAAGCAGATGTTTTGAGGCCAAAAGCTTGCCATTTGTCTTCAGGCACCTTCTGGCAGGGAACCACAGGGGAGCCCAGAGTGGCAGTGTCAGCTGTGCTCCAATGAAGGTACCCTCCTTTTCCCTTCAGGCCTGGGAGGTAGAAGGGATTCCCCACTGCTGCTAGTCCTGGAGTTGCATGATCCCTTAGACCTGGTCCCACTCTACATGTGTTCTGATACATTTGCCACAATACTATCTGGTCTTTGCTAGAGCCCAGATCATCCAAGCACCCAGCTCTTCAGTCTCTCTCTCTGAGCCTAACTGCAGCCTGGCTGGTGGCTGGGGATCCAAAGTCCTGGATAAAAACCACAAAGTAATGGATCCTGACTGGAGAGGGGCTCCAACTCTTGTTCTGGGTCATGGCAATGATAGAGACCCAGTTCTAGTGTCAGGTAGACTGTCTCATCCTGTTACCCCTGCCTGCTGGGACCTGCTCTGTACCTGAGAGGAGTTGGGGAGGGAGAGACAGACCCTGTCCCCAACAGGAAACTCCTTCACCAGACGGGGAAACCACATCTCTCCCATCTGACTGGATGCTCCCTGCATGCCAAGCTGCATCTCATTCATCTGTTTTCTTATTATCCCTAACACCTACTTCAGTCACCTGCAAACATCTTCTCAGTGCAAAACTATAAAGATGCAGAAATGTACAATGAGTTCCCTCGTCCCCACCCCACCCCCATTCACATCCAGGAGGAAAGCAGGTAGATCTAAAAGACAACAGAGCTGTGAAGCTCTGCTGTTTAGGTGTCCAGAGACTATCCCTGGAGTGCCTGCCTGGCTCCAAACCTATTCCCACTCCTCTGTGTGACCTTGGGCTATTCTTTTCAGTTTGGACTGACCACCATTCCAGTTTCCCCAAGTCTGCTTTGGGAGAGCCCTGGGAAGATGGAGCCATGGTTCACTCTACTTAACCTCCCTGAGCCTCAGTTTCTTCATCTGTGAAATGGAAATGATAATAGCAGTGTCTGCCTCATGAGGATGACAGTTATGTGGCTGTTTAAACTAGTGTGACTGACTAAAGAGCTGTGGGCAATCAGAGGAAACAGTGATACAGTCACACTGTGGGCATCAGGAGAGGTTGGATCAAGCATGAACACCTAATTGGTCTCTGTCCACACATGAGGAGGACAAAGGGCAGACAAGTGGAAGAACCTCAAGAATTACAGCAGGGGCTGGGTATGGTGGCATGTGCCTGTAGGTGGCAGCCTAGGAAGCCACTGCTGGGGACAGGGATTGCGGTTCGAGTCCTGCCTGGGGCCCATAGCGAAACCTAGTCCCCCAAAAAAAGCTGGGTGTGGTGGTGCGCACCTGTAATCCCAGCTACCTGGGAACCTGAGGCTGGGGATTGTTGAGTCTGGGGTACCCCAGGCAACGTGAACCTGCGGTTCTATGGGCAAAAGTAGTGAGACCTAGTCTAAAAAAAAAAAAAAAAGAATTAGAGCAGGGAAGCAGGAACTGGGTAGAAAATGATGCCATAAGGAAGAAAAGAAGGGAGAACAAGGTCAAGGAAGGAAAAAAAGAGAAGGGAAGATTTGAACTTGGGAAAGGAAGAAAAGAAATATAGTTCAATCATAGGAGTAGAGAGAGAACCAAGAAGTCCTGCATTACAGAGGGCAAAAGAAGAGTGCAATGCAGAGGCAGCATTGAGTTCTCAAGGCATGTCCCACCTGGAATAGAGGTAAAATAGAGGCAAAAGCTATCTAGGAAGGCTTCCCAGAGGAGGCAGCCAGGAGCTGCTGGGAGCCCAAGAACTTGAGCTCCATGGAAAATGGGGGCCCTGAGGGTGAGATTGAGCTTGGCAAGACACTGCCAGCAAAGTAGAAGGGAGGGTTCCTTCAGTTATTACCAGATCTACACAAATATTGTTGTTTTGACTGGTGGTGGAAATAGGTTTATTTTTCCCCAGGAACCACAAGTGTGGTGTGCAGGTTCATTTGAGAACATGATACCATGGGAAGAACAACAGTCTCTGGCCTCTCTTTTCCCATTTCTCCTGGTGAGATACATACACGCATTCAGTCATAAAAAATGATCCAAGCCACAAACGTTCAATCCACAATGTTGAGGGTCTCCAGGAAATATCTGATTTGTCACAAAAGTTTTTAAAAAAATTCTACTTTTTGAAAACATAAAGCAGTTAAAACAATGTCTAAAACAGAGGCTGAATAGCCCAGTGACTAAGAACATGGACGCTGCAACCACATCAACCAGGTTCAGGGCTCCATGTATGGTTCACTGACTGTGTGACTATGGGCAAATTGCTGAACCTCTCTGTGCCTCTGCTTTTCCATCTGACAGGAGGATAATAACAGTACTTCCCTCACAAGACTGTAAGGATTAAATTAGTTAAAGCTTAGAAAACAGTCTGTGAGCAAACTCCCTGTCCTTCAAGTCTGTATCATAGATTCTCATGCCCTCCTCCTCCCAAATCAATCATACTTTTGGGCAATCGTATCCCTAGGACTATGGTTTATGAGAGTGGGGTTGGAAGAGAGAAAGAAGAGATGGAGAAGGAAGAAAGAAGAGAAAAAGATGAGAAAGGGTCCCATGGCTTCAACAGGAAATATCAAATGTAAAAAAAAACTTGATTCCAACAGGATAGGAACTTCCCCTTTTCATCTCAAAACTACAACCCAGGGCTGAAGGCAGAATGACACCCCTCTCTGCCCAATTTCTAGGAAAGTCCTCCCTGCATCAACTAAGCTACGTTGCAAGGGTGAGCTGCCAGGTGGCTATCCCTTGGATCAGCTCAAGGTTCAAAGCCTCTTCATTCTGGGATTGTTTGGGGTCAAAGGTGTGATCCAGTGGACCCCATGTTCAGGTTTGGCTCAGAGCAGTGACGCTCAAAGGAGATATTTCTGTATCCTCTAGAGGGCTGTTCAAACACAGATGGCCAGCTCCACCCCCAGAGTGTGATTTCAGCATCATTTGCTCTTTTCACATGTTCTTACACTGAAGCTGCTGGCCCAGGAAGTACAGTCAGAGGACCACTGGTCAATTCAAGCTGGACAGACCCTCACCTGAATCCCAGTTCTGCTCCTAGGAGCTGTGCGACTTTGGGCAGGTCATGTAACCTCATGGGTCCCAGTCTTCCCACTTGTAAACATGGAATCTTTCACCTATTTCCATCATAGCTGTGAGGACTTTCCAAGAATAGGGAGGTTAGCAGCTGGCACAAAGCATCATGCCCAGGAAGCAGGCTCTGCTGGTTTTCTCTAGTATCTGCACTTGCCCAGTCATCACTGGGCACATGGCTGCCAGAAAGGACCACCTTCCGAGGCTATGGAGACATGACTTGTGATAAATACTATCCATTGAGTTATGTATTAGATGCAATGTCAGTTTACTATTGAAACATTAGCTACTGAAATATTGGTGATCTCAAATGGGAGAAATGGATTTGCAGTTCATATAAAGGTCTAAAGGTCTAGTCAGTACTTTGTGCCCCTTCGACCTTGTTGCTCTATTATCCTTGTTAAAAAACAAAATCCAAAATTGAGAAATTTGGAGATCTACTTGACTTTATTAAAAAAAAATATTCAAGAATTGGCAGCGTCCCGTCTAGATACCACAAGGGCTCAAACAAAATGGAGGTTATGCCAGGCACGGTGGCTCGTGCCTGTAAGCTTCAGCGGCCGGGGCTAGGGATCACAGTTCGAGTCCTGCCGGGGGCCCGTAGCAAGACCTAGTTCCAAAAAAACAGCTGGGCATGGTGGCGCGTGCCTGTAATTCCAGCTACCTGGGAAGCTGAGGCTGGGGACTGCTTGAGTCCGTGGTACCCCGGGCACCGTGAACCTGCGATTCCATGGGCAAAAACAGCGAGACCTAGTCTCAAAAAAACCAAAAAGAACATATTCCTCAGATACTTAAGACTCCTTTTTTAAAAAATGACGATTTT
>PVHY01012092.1:0-45674 GCA_004024945.1 Uropsilus gracilis
AAAGAGGAAATACAAATGGCCAACAGGCACATGAAAAACTGCTCAACTTCGCTAGTAATAAGAGAAATGCAAATCAAAACAACAATGAGATACCACCTTACACCAGTAAGAATGGCCCACATCCAAAGAACAGACAACAAGAATTGCTGGCGAGGATGTGGAGAGAAAGGAACACTACTACACTGATGGTGGGAATGTAAACTAGTCTAACCACCATGGAAAGCTGTATGGAGGACCCTCAAGTTAATGAAAATGGAATTACCATTCAACCCAGCAATTGCTCTCTTGGGAATCTACCCAAAAGAGACCTATATGTGGGTACAAAGGGACACCTGTGCTCGGATGTTTACTGCAGCACAATTTATAATTGCAAGGACATGGAAGTAACCTAAATGCCCCAAAACAGATGACTGGATGAAAAAAATGTGGTACATATACACAATGAAATATTACTCATCAATTAAAAACGACAAATTTGATGATTTTATAACAACATGGATGTACTTAGAAGGAATCATATTAGCAGAAATAAGTCAAGAAGAAAAAGACAGAAACCAAATGACTTCACTAACATATGGGATACAGTGAAAAAATAAAAGACTTGGGGAAAAGTCAAAACAAGCTTAAGCACCAAATTGAAGAGCACAACTTTGAGCAGGAGGGAAAGGGGGGTGGGATGGAGGGGAGGGGGCGTAAACCCTGGGAATTATAATGTTGTGAAATTTATATATAAATAAAAAATTAAAAAACAATTGCCTGTAATTACCATCACTCCAACATTAGAATTATGTGCACATTACCATTATATAGACCAATTTAGAAAAAAGTTATGTTCACACTACTGGTATTTTGCTGTTTTCATGCAAGATTTTACAAAGACTGTTGTTTTTTTTTTCTTTGATGGCATTATTTAACCTACATAATTTCAATTTTTAAAGGCAGCAAATATTCCTCTGGACTAATGTACTCTAATTTACTATTTCCTTAATATCAGGCACTTAGTTGTTTCTAATTTTTGGCAGTGCTTAAATTCTAAAGGATGTTAGCCTTTAGTAGTTTTCTCTCATAATTTTAAAGAGAGCTGTTTATGTCTTTCAATTTAAGAAAGAAAATATTTAAATGCAGAAATTATCTAAATATGCTCAGGCTAGTGCTGAATATTAAAGAATAATAGTGATCCAAAGAATATTGAGCAGCAATTTTCTAGTATGATAGCAATAATACATCATTTATTATATTTTATATATACTTTATAGCTTATAAAAGCAGTTTTACTGTATAAACAAATGCATTACAGGAATCTTATGAGACATGTAGGGTAGTTAGTATTCATTGATGCTAAAATCATGTGATGTGAAAACATGACCTGTTTAAGACTACATAAGGATAGATTTGGAATGTGGACCCATGTCAGCTCATTCTATCTACATTTTAAGTTCTATAATCTGATGTCTTTTAGTTCAAGACAAATGATATCATAAATTCACAGTGCATAAAATAAAGTTATGAATTGTGTCTTCTGCAAATTCACATGTTACAGTTCTAAGCTCTCATTTTACACACATACCCATCCCCACCTCCTCAAGCCTCCATATGAGAACACAGTGAAAAGATGGATGTTTCCAAGGAAGGAGGAGCCCTCCTCTGCAGTCTCCAGAATTGTGCCTTCAGTATACAATATTTTGTTATTGCACGGTGAAGAGCCTAAGGCACCAAGAAGTGGGATACTGCTGTAACAAACACTCAGGAATTTAGAAGCAGCTTTGGTGTTGGGTAGATATTGGAAGAGTTTTGAGGTGCAAGATAGAGAAACCTTGATAATCATGAATAGACAGTTACTAGAAATAGGAACATTAAGGCTGGTGAGGTCTCAGAAATGAGAAACATGTTAGTAGGAACTGGAGAAAAGGGGATCTTTCTTATAAAATGACAAAACTGAGCTCCACTGTTTTGTAAGAAGTAGAAGTTGAGAGATTTGAAATTAGATATTTGACTGAAATAAGCAACGTGCTGAAAGGGTATCTTTTTTCCTCCTACATGCTTACAGTAAAATGTCAAAGGAAAGAGATGAATTAAAGAAGAAACTGTTAAGCAAAAAGATACCACACATGAAGATTTAGAAATTTTCATCCTACCCATTCTGCAAAAAATGAGGACCCTTATTTTATCATTTGATAAAGAAATCAGAGATGTGACACTTGGGCTGTATCAGTTATCCCAGCAAAAGACAGAAACAGTGATGGGGCATACACCAACAAATGCATTGCCAGCCTGAGTTAAAGTGACAGAGAAAGCTGGAGAGAATAAAGGGCGGCTTGTCATGTTTATGTGATTTTAAAGGATGGGGCCACAGAGTTATTGAGCAGTGAAAGTCTACTACTTTTGAAGGAAAATGAAGAATAACCTTTGAGGGTCCGTCAGAGATCATAAGGGGTGCTGATTCCCTTTTCCGATCAAGGGGCAAGCTGTTATCTCTTTCAGTTCAAAACATAGGGTCTCTTTAGATTTGAGGCCAGGATGACTAATGCCCAATGCCTCAGAGACAGGTCACCTTGGTAGAGAGCCACGTGATGAGGCCACACAGGAGGTCATGTAGGCCAGGCCTCAGTAGCAGGGTGCCCACCAGCGTCATGAGGGTGACTCTATCACCCCAGTGGGTCTGGAGTTAGAATACTGAATGAAAGAGGGTTTTTTTTTGAGCCCTAGGTTTTGTACTTACTTGGGTTCTATCACCCTTTCCAGTCTCTCAGTTTTTTCCTTTTAGAATGGTATTGCTTATTCTAGGCCTCTCTGCTGCTGTATTTTGAAAGCACATAACTTTTCAACTTTGTCTACAGAATTGAAGAGGAAGTTTGCTTCTGGATGAATCAGACCTGAATTTTACCTGAATCAGAGTTAGATGATATTAAGACCGCAAAGGCTATTAGGATAGACTGGAAGTAGTCACACATGATAATGACAATGAATTTTGAGGGATGAAGGGCAGATGCCATGGAATAAATGATGAATCCCCATAATTCAAGGTAAAGTTGAAAAATCCCAAAGACACTGTAATTGGAAATAGTCTGCTAGAGAGATTAAATGAGATCATATAGATAGGATCCTGGCATGTATTAGTTGTCCTATAAGAAGACATTCCAGAGACCCCTCCACTCTCCTCAACCATATAAGGACACAAGGAGAAGGCAGACACCTGAAAGCGAGAAATAGCCCTCACTAGAAAATGAACTGGCAAGAAATTCCAGCCTTAATTTTCCAGAGAAAATAGTCTCTGTCATCTAAGTCATCTTGTATACGTGTTTTGTTATGGCAGCCTGAGTAAAGAAGACAACACTCAAGGTACAGATCCTATTACTATATCACTTTAGGATATTAGGCATTTAGGGGGAAGGATCCTTTGATTTTCAAATTACTAATTTCAAGCACCGATTTCTTCTGACAAATTTTAAATATCTTTCATTTCTTTATGAGACAGTTATGCCTATTCTAAATTCTGTTAGCACAGGAGACAAAAAGCAAAAAAGTTGCTTGTATGAGCAAACTGCTGGTCTGTTTTGTATCTCAACAAAGGTAGGGTTCTTAGTGTCCTAGTTATTTATTCCTAAGACTGACAATCAATTCTAGAAATGTCCAGAGCATCTTCAAAAAGATATTTATATTCACCGTTTAGTGTAAAACATTCTTTCCCAAACCTGCCAACAACTATATACATACCACTTGTCACCTGTTCTTTGGAGATTGCTTCTGCATCATTACAGGTGAAGAAATCAATACTGAACCATTGATTTGGGAAAGACACAAGATTGTAAGACTGTAATACATAAAGTTAGTCAAGCCCTACTTCTCAATTGTTTTGAAAGAACAGATAGCTCAATGGCCCTTTCTAAAATAGGTTCTCATCCTGCATTGGCAATCTTGTAGTAATAAAGGGCCAAGATAGATGAGACCCCATAACCCCAATTGAAGTAACAGTTCTTGAGTGCTACACAGAATCTCCAAATGTTTTTTTAATTTTTTTATTTTTTATTGTGGTAACTTGAATGCAGACCCTCTCTCAACAGTTTACCCCTTAGTTTAATTTAGAAAGAGTGGGTTGGGGCACAGGGTCACTTTGCCAGTGTCACCTGACAGTCAAATGGTATTGATACTTATACACTGTAGAGAGCGTCTGAGTTAAGGGTCTGGTTCAAATATACATTCTATTTTGCTTTACAAGTAAGGTCAATCTTTCACCGTATCCATTAATTTACTAAGACACCATCTGGTCCTTCTAAGCCAAATTAACATGTAAAAGTCATTTAGATATGTTAATTGGTTTTGAACCAGTGAATAGAATCAGTAAAAAAAAAAAAAAAAAAAAAGCTATGGGAATGGAGAACATTGCCCTAAGTCTATATAATGTTTTGGGATTGAAAAAAAAATCTTTCACAGTAAATTATCTCACTTGATCCTTACCTTTACACCACAAAGTAGATGAATGTCATTTTAAACATCTGGAAGAGGAGAAAATTGAGGCTCAAAGATTATTAGGGAAACAGTGGTGGGAGAACTATGGAGACTACAATGATGTAAGAAAAAAATGAAAACAAATTAATAACAAAAAAATAATCTAGGAAAGTCATCGAAGGGTGAAAGAAATGAACAGCTATTAGGAACATTTTATTCTTTTTCAACCAATCCTATTAAGATGGAAACCATTATTATTCCCTTTAAAGTTGAGAAAATTGAGACTCAGAATAGCAACCTGTGACACAAAGTTATTATGAAGCAGAGCCAGGATTTGAACCCAAACCTTTTTGACTTAAAAAATGCTTTATCACACTGATGAAGTTTAAAGCCTTATCATTACAGTAAACATTATTAGACATGGATTCTTCATGTCAAGAGTTTAAGTCCTCTTGAAGAAGTGGGTTGTCAGGAATGGGTGCTACACATGTAAGAAATTAGTGTGATATAATTGACAAAGCACTGGTTATGGAGTTAGAGCTCTATATTTAAATCCTAAGTCTACTACTTGCTTGCTGAGTGACTCTAAGCAAGTTAACTCAGTTTTTTGAACTTCATTTTCTTCATCTATCAGATGAATAAAAAGATCTTAAAATAAAGATGATACAAAGATTAGACTGTATGCTACCATCAAAGTTCCAGGCACATTCACAAATATTATAGTCCTTTATAATGTGTATCTAGGAAGTGGAAGAGTTGAAGAGTGGAGACAGAGGTCTCTAATTTGCTAGAGAATAAAAACAGAAACATGGAGTAGAAAGCATATAAACAACCTTTGTACAAGTTGCTTTTGCAAACAATCGCAACTCATGAATTACCTACTCCAAGAGGACTTCTCTGATCTCTAGAAGCTTCCAAGCTACTATAGATTCTGTTTACCTTTGTTTTAGCACTTAGTATACTGTTGTAAACTTGTCCTTTATGTCTGTTACCTCCTGTAGGTACTAAGTAAGTCCCTACTCATTACATATCTGGTGTAAGGTATATGATCAATCACCTTTAGCTGAATGGAGAATGAAGGATGCCAATAATCCTGTGTTAGTTAAGGATTAATATTGTGTGTTATTTTCTTACCTTGACTGCATAATTATTAAGCGGATCTTTTGCATACGAAGCTGTGTAGTAAACTGCATCACCTGCTTCACAGCATGGCTTGTCACTGGTTAGCCTGAAGTCTGACCAGCTGTCTACTCCAAAACGGAGTTGGTCTTTCTGCCCAGCCATGAAGAGGTCTTCACATTTAACAGCCAGTTTCTTCAAGGCATCTGTGTGAAGACATCGGATTTTACTCATCACTTCTTCCCGATTCTCAAGTCCTCGATAAAGTGCTTGTCTTTGTGGTTTCTGGATGCTTCGGCCCTGTCTGTAAGAGGGTCCACGTCGGCTGGACAGGGACTCCATACTGTTGGAAAATCTATCCTTAATACTGATAGTGGTTAAGCTGGAGATACTGTTTGCTGTTGAGGGTACACTTCTCTCCTTGTGCAAAGGTCTCTCCAATGAGTCGCAAGACTCGATGTCCAGTCCCTTGAGTTCATAACTGATGGAAGAGCCAGCACTGCTGGCATCCCAGTTGGGGTCAATATCATAGGTGGGGTTAGCTACAACACAAAGACTAGTTTCCAGCGATTTTTGGAGGTCTTTGGAGATTGGCTCTGTGTTGGCTCTTATGATCATTTTCTTTGGCAGTGGGGGTGGTGTGGGTCGGGAAGCATTAGGTATTTCTTGGTCTGTTTTTCCACCAAAGGCATCATCCAAAGCTCCCTTAGGCTGCCGTGGATGCTTGGGAGGTATCATGGCTGCTCTAGATTGCCCTGTATTGTTTTATAAGATAGAAAGAGAGTAATTAAGAAGAGTTTTCATTCTTGTTACTTAGTTGAAAATTGTAAGGTGCCTATGAAAATCCATTTTGGGGAGCAAGAGCGCCCCAAAGAGCTGTATTTACCACAACATGAATACTAGGGAATGACAGACAATTGTACTGTGATCAAGTAGGTATGATAACATTTGTGGAAAAAGAAAATACTTGAGAGCATTATTTGAAACAACTGGAACTAGACTGGTACTATTTTCTCTCCTAACTTTGATCCAAAGTTATGCTGTATTGTATACAGCACTTGTCATTTTCAATGCAATACACATGAATAGAATTTTTTAAAACAATATTATGTAATTTCACTACAGAAATGGATTCTGGCACTACTTAAATTGGTATAAGATTTCTCTAATTGTGATAAGAAAGAGTGTGTTTGAATAGTCTGTGATTCTCTCTTACTTTTTTTGGGGGGGGGGCATATAAACTATGATTTTAACTATCCCTTATAATGCCCTAGTTACCCAAACATTTCTGCTTTCTGTCCAGAATTACACTTATAAGAAAACACAAAAATGTGTGATCAATGGCATTTTCAGAGTTTATTGTATAATGGGAGGAATGTTAATTTTTAAAAGCTGAGAAACACCATGAAAGCTATTAAAATCTGCAGTTTTACTAAAGTGAAGCTGCCACTCAGTATTTCAGAGTTAGAGCACAATGTTATTCCAGGTTGAATTATTTCCTCTCTTAAACTATGTATAAAACCCTAACCCCTGGCACCTATGAGCTTGCCATTATTTGGAAATAGTCTTAGTGGAGGCATTCAAGTTAAGATGAGGCAATCCAATATGACTGGTGTCCTTATAAGAAGAAGAAAATGTCATTTGGAGACAGACACCCTAACATAACAGTGGCAGAGTGGAGTAGTGCCTCTGTAAGCCAAGGAAAGGCCAGGATGGATGCCGCTACCAGATGCCTGGGAGAGGGAGATGGCCTACCCAACACCTTTATTTCAGATTTGTTAGTTTCCAGAATTGTGATGGAATAAATTCCTGTTGCTTTATGTCACTCAGTTTGTAGTTCTTTTTTAGAGCACTTCCAGAAAACTAAGACATGCTCCTACTGATGATCAGGCAAAACAGAAGACACCTGATTTATGAAAACCAATAGTAGTAAGGGTAAGAATTTTATAAACTGTGACTGTAATAACAATAAATTTCAATTCCCATGCATAAAACTCTCTTCTAGAATACCTAAGAGTTTATACAAACTATGACAATAAATATAAGAAATTTAAGTACCTCCCTTTCTCAATGGCATGCAGCAATATTTTTTTTTTAACAAGGAATAGAACTATATTAGTGTAAATAAAAATATGTGTGTGTGCATGTGTATATTCAGTGAGACAGTCTAGGTAAAAGAAATAATTAGTTGATAGGATGAAATGCCCCAAACCTGCTTGAACAGGTGGACTGAATTATGGACAAGAGTCCTGTCCAAATGATTTGGCCTGCCACACAGAATATGATGTACCATGATAGACAACAAACATTAGATAGACTGGTAAGAGAAAAAGCCACAGAGAAGTTTAATAATAGCATGCATAGCTCATACATGCATGGGAGAGACACAGCATGTCTGAATAACTTGTCTGTGTAGCTTTAAATGTACCTTAAGTAGTTTAGCTAGGATAAGGGAGGTTGGGAAAAGAAAGAAGAAATTCAGTTAGGGCATTTTCCAGGGAAAACAAAAGTACTTCTGAGTTTTTCCACAGAAGAAAGATAAGGGGATTAAAGGACTTCTTGGAAAAGACCCTTACAGAGAGTTTAGATATAAGCATCAAAAACAACTTCTACCCAGTCTTCAGGGTTTCTACTATGATGTAAACCTCTTGCCAAAGATATGCTTTGTGGTGGTGGATTTTTGCACCCCTACAGCTGGGGAGAAAAAAGGGGAGGAGGCCAATGGACTGTGATGGAAGTTATTAGTGCTCTGGTGTTACTGATTATTGGTGCTTTGATGTGGTATAGGAACATACATCTGAAGAGGTATGGATCTATAGCCCTGTATCATATATAGGGCTGTTAATCACAATAAATCATTTATAGTGTTGTTAATGCAATAAAAAAATACAAAAAAATCTATCATAGAAAAAAGAAATTATATGAGAGGAAAAGTATAAGTACCCATAAAAATGAAAGAAATGTAATAATTTAAAAAAATCACACACACACAAATCTCTAGAAGAACATGTCTCCATTAGTGAATTCTATCAAATGTTAAAGGAGTATTAATACCAACCCTTCAAACTTTTTCAAAAAATAGAGGGAGGGAATACTTCCTAAACTTGAAATATGTTAAGTTTAATATTAACTACAAAGCAATACTAAATAAAGAAATGAGACAGAAAACTAGAGACCCATATGAACAATTTAGTGCACTAAATCCTCAATATATAAACATAATTATACACCATGACAAAATGCAAGGTTGGTTTAATACTTGAAAAATCAATCATAGGTCATATTGTAATTGTAATCTAAAAGAGGGAGGTGCCCCAAGTAGTGAAGGGTGGAGTTGAGTGGTGAGGGAAAGCTAAAAAGGATTTGGGAGAGATTTGGAGAGAAGACTTGGCAGAAGCATGTGGAGCAGAGTGATCTAAGTAATGTAATTACAATCAAAATCCCCACTGGCTTTCTTGTAGATTGACAAGATGAGTCTAAAGCTCATATGGCTATATAGTAGAGAACTATAGTAGGTAAAACTAGAAAAAGGAGATTAAAGCTGGAGAACTCACCATTTCAAAATCTATGAAATTACAGTAATCAAGAGTGTGTGGTAATGGCATTAGGACAGAAATGCAGGTGAATAGTATAGAATTGAGAGTCCATAAATAAACCCTTATATTCATAGTCAATTAATTTTCAACAAGACAATTCAAAAGTGAAAAGAATTTTTTTTCCCTCCCAACAACTCATGCGGGGACAAAAGAATGAATTAAAACCCTATCTCATACTATACACAAAAATGAATTCAAACTGTATCAAAAATCTAGATACAAGAACTGTAGAACTCTTAAAGGAACTATAGGCATAAATCTTTTCAGGTATGGATTAAGCAATGGTTTCTTAGATATGACACCTAAAGCACAATTGACAAAAAAATAAATTGGTATACAGAAAAAAAAAACTTTAGCTTTAAAAAATGACTTCAAGACAGTAAAGATAACACAGAATGAGAGAACATATATGCTAATCATATATTTGATAAGAGATCTGCATCCAGAATTTATAAATAACTCTTATAATAAAAATATAAATGAATTAAAAGTCATTTAAAAGGATTTATATAGCCGGGCATGGTGGCTTGTGCCTGGAAACTTCAGCCTATGAAGCAGCTGGGGCTAGGGATCGCGGTTCGAGTCCTGCTTGGGGCAATACAGGGAGACCTAATCCCAAAAAATAGCTGGGTGTGGTGGTGTGCACCTGTAATCCCAGCTACCTGGGAAGCTGAGCCCGGGGATTGCTTGAGTTCATGGTACCCCGGGCAACGTGAGCCTGCAGTTCCATGGGCAAAAATAGCAAGACCTAGTCTCAAGAAAAAAAAAAAAAAAAAAAAAGGATTTATATAGATATTTCTCCAAAGATATACAAATGGCCAAGAAGCACATGAAAAATACTCAACATCTCTATTCATAAGATAAATGCAAATCAAAACCATGAGACATCACTTCACAGCCACTAAAATAGTTAAAATAAAAAAGGACAGTTGTGGGTGAGGATATGGGGAAATTTAAACCCTCAAAAACTGCTGGTAGGACCCTAAAATGCTACAATTACCTTGAAAAACAGTTTGGCAGTTATTCAAAAAGATTATCAATATATGATTCATCATTTACAACCCTAGGAATCTATTTAAGACACATAAAACATATAAAAACACAAAAAATTGTACAGAAATGTTCAAAGCAACATTATTTATAATAGCCAAAAACATAGAAAGAACTTAAATTTCATAGCTGGTAAAAAGATAAAATGTGGAATAGTTACACAATAGAATGTTAGGTAGTCATAAAAAGAAATAAAGTTATCGCTATAATGTAGCAATCTGTATGAATCTTGAAAACATGTTAAAGAAATAAGTCACAAAAGACTCAGTATATGTCATATGATTCCATTTACATGAGATGTCCTGTAGTATATAAATCCAGAGACAGAAAGTACTAAGTGGTCAGCAGAGGCTTGGTGGATGGGGAGAACGGAAGTGAGGGTGACTGCTAGTGGATTTTTGCTTGGGATGATAAAAATATTCTGGAATTAGATACTGATGATGGCTGTAAAATCTCATGAATATATTAAAACTCACTGAATTGCACCCTCCAAAAAGGGTATATCTTATGGTATGTAAATTGTAACTCAATAAAGTGAATCAACAATCCATTCTTAGAAACCACCATATATTCTGTTTTCACTCACATCTTCTCAGTCTTCTGTACTCTTGACATCAAAGATGCTGGCACTTGGCATTTACTATGTTAGTGAGAATTCTTTCCCAGAGCTGCCTCAGCCTATCCAGCTTCAGCTAGTGTGAGAAGTCAGAACTAGACTGTATTTATAAAACAAAGAGAAGTATGCTTTGTATTCATTTTCCAGTTGCTGATCCAGATCTTTCGGAGATAAAATGTAATGGAGAAGAGTGGATTGCACAGCACTGGATAATCCTATCTGGCTTCTGGATTACTGTCTCCAGTTGTGCCTCCCTCTCTGCCCTAGCCATTTTAGAGATTCTCCCTCCAACCCCCCAAATATCAAAGCTGATCATAGCATTCCTCTATCTAAAAGTTCTGACCCTCAGAATTTGAACTTGATCCTGAGGACAAAATTTTCTTTGCTCAAGTACAGAAAGGAGGTCTGTCCTGGCCTAGTGCTGGTTGCACCTATTTAAAAAAATTTCATAGCATTCCCCATGTATCTTCAGTCAGAGCTACCAAAATGCCTGTGGTTTCTCTAGCACCACTCTTGTATACTTCATTCTTTTGTCTTTGCTCACAATGACCTTTTACCAGGAATGGTTTCCCCTTCTCATCTTTAAGCATCCTGCTTCTGGGGAGTGTTTTTACTGTATTCCCCAAAACTGACTTCTTCTTCCTTGGGAACTTACATAAATATTGCGAACATTTCTCCCTAAGCACATCTAACACTGACTGGCCCCTGTCTGAATGCCCTATTGGCATGCTATTGAGAGCAGAGATTGTGTTTCATTTGTCTGACCAGTAACAAGCAAAGAGTCTGGCTGAGGGGTGGAGAGAGAGGGTGGGAGGGAGGAAAAATATGAACCTTATTCTTATACCTTCTAATGTGGGTGTTAAATGAGGAGGGTGCTATTCTCACCCCCTCTCTCCATATTAGAACAAACAAAAATAGTAATAGAGGAATGAAAGATTTTAAAAGTATTCTTTAAAGAAATATCAGAACTGGCAAGTGAGACAAGGTCTATCACCTCAGCACCTCTTTAGCACTGATCGGAGTAGAAGAAGGCAGATCATGCCACTTTTCACCACCTGCAGAATAAAGTCCAAACTCCTCAGCAAGTTGGTCAAGGCTCTTAGTCTTATCTACCAGTATTTCTCATCAAATGTTATATATGAATCACTTCCTGTGTTTGTAATATGCTTCATGTTTCTTATTTTCACATCTCTGCCTGAGCAAAGGGGTTCCATACTAAGTCTCGCTCAACGCCCTTCTCCACTGAAACCCCCCTAACTTTCCCTTCCCCCCACTTCCAAACTGAGAGTCATCACTTCTTCCTGTGTTCTCTTAATACTTTTTGCTCCATTACAGCATTGTTTAGTCTTTTATAACAGGTGAGTATTTTTATACATTAATTTGAACTCTGGTGAGGCATGTGACAGGTGTGTAGTGAACAGCTGCCAGATGGAAGGAAAAGTCAGTAAAATTAGTTATCATTCCAGAATGAAAACAGGTAGTAAAGACATAAAAATAATTAATAATAGTGGCTTCTCTTGCCAAACAGTAGGCTGAGATGTCCTGGGAGCCAAGAAGATTTCTACCAAGGCAATCTCCACATGAAATTTTTGTGTTCCACATGAAGCCATGAGCATTTTACACCCCACAAGAGTATGTCAAGCCAATCTCCAGTCTGGAAGTATGTTGGGTATCTTTTTTCTTCCGAGAAAGACAAGTTCTCCTAACTGCGTTCCAATCATCTGGGTTGATGTTTAAAAACCTTGGTTTCTTGGTTGTTTTTAAACTTTTAATCCTGTACAAGCCTCTGGGGCCAGACACTAAGCTCGGTTTTCAGCAGACCTGATATAACATCACATACTCTGCATTTTTGTGGCATACCAGTTCCCCAAACAGGAAAAAAAATTCTAAATTTTGCCTCACTATAGCCTAGAAAAGTTCTTTTGGACAAATGTGTCTGACTAAATCGCACTGAAGACTAACTTACTCTATTCAGAGCTTCCATACACTACCTCTCTGCTTTCTCTCTGCTTAAAAGCTGACAGTTAAGGATCTAAACATCACATTCTGAAAAGCAGATGATGAAAAATAGCTTAAAAGGGAATAATTTAAGGTACTACTTCGAAGAAACCAAAACGGTGCGTAAAACTCAACAGGAAGGAAAATGGTTGACTTGGGGATCTTAATACGTATAAGACTGGTAAAATAAATAGCAAGTAAATTTAAAAAATCTCTAGAGAGTAACATTTTAAAGGAAACTGCCTACTGAAAAACTCAAAAGTAATAGCATTATAACTTAGGTCTACAGAAAGTCATGATTCTTGAAGTCCCACTAGGGAACAGTTCATAGCAAATGTTTGCTTGGGACCTGACAATCATAGCTTTAGGTGTTAGGGATTATGACAGTTGATTAGGAGCAGCATGCTAATGAACAAAGTTCTTTCCTCAAATAAGACAGGAATGTCTCCTGGCTAGTCTATTTCCAATAATCCTATAGGTAGCCGCCAAAATGCTCTTTTAAAAATCCCGATCATGTCCCTGTACTCAGAATTTTTCAGTGACTTTCCGTTTTCTATAGGTAAAAGACATACTCACTGTCATAGAAACTTATCAGTTATGAACCAACCTTGCTTTTCTATTGTCTCATCTTCCCCAATATGACTCCTTATATGCACTGCCATTCTGCATTAATTATAATCAATTAAATTTTAATTTCTCTATCAAGTTTCAGGCCTCTGTACATACTCTCCCCTTCCTGGAATCTTCTCCCATGCTAGTCAATCTGGCAAACAACTATTCTTTTATGCTCTTTCCTAATGACCCTTTCCTAGACTCCTTCAGAAATAGGAGCTTAAAAGCTTCTCATGAAGCTTTTAAAAGCTTTTAAACATCTGCATTACAGTAACCATCACGTGGGCTCCTAAGTGTCTAGCTCCATGCCTGTCTTTCCCAAAGATCTCAAAAAAGAGAATCAAGAGTTCTTGAGACAGCACTGCATTCCCAAGGTCTTGCACTGTTGCCAGAAGATGGCTAGTATTTGCTAAATGAAAGTATTAAAGTCCCCAAAAATGGAACCTACCTTTCTGTGTTATTTATAATTTTAATCTTCCTCCCTAATTCTTCCCCAGGGTCCATGACAAGCCATATAGAAAAGAGGTCCCCAAAAGAAGGGGCTGGGAAGCAAGCACTGGGATTATAAATCTAACACTCCACATACCATCACTCTGCACCAGCTCTTTTTGGCTTAACCCAGCATCCACTATTTCATTTCCAGGCCACAGGCATCAGTAGGTGAGCAGGAAGAGTCTTAATTTACCTGAGAATCATAACCATGATGGATCATACCACCGTCAAAACACAGTGGATGGCAACTTCATGACGAACAATTAAACAAAAGCTGACCTCCAAAGAGCACTTTGATGGTAGTCCATCCCTACCCCCTCCTGAGCCTGGCCAACCCAGGTTGTCTTCCTCCTGTTCTATCTCCTTTTATAGATATATATTTTAATTAATTAATTAATTAATTGATTAATTTTTTGAGACTAGGTCTCGCTATTTTTGCCTGTGGCACCACAGGTTCATGTTGCCCGGGGTATCACAGACTCAAGCAATCCCCAGCCTCAGCTTCCCAGGTAGCTGGGATTACAGGTGCACACCACCATACACAGCTAATTTTTTTTTTTTGGAACTAGGTTTCCTACGTGCCCCTGGCGAGACTCGAACCACGATCCCTGGCCCAGGCCGTGGCTTCCTAGGCTGCTGCTTACAGGCATGTGCCACCATGCCCGGCTATCTCCTTTTTTTTTTGATCTTTCATTTCCTTTTTCTTAAATAAACTTGCCTCTATCAGTCAAAATCAAACAAACACAAACAAAAAGACCCCAAAAATCACTTTGAACTTAACCTCCAATAAAGACATGCAGAGACCACTTTAAGGAATGTCAGCGGTGTAGCAGCTGACAGACTCAATTTCTGTAAGATTCATTAGAGAAAAATCTTTCCAAGAGTAGAGATTATTTATTCAGGGATAAGTTATCTATGTAATTTGAATACTGCAGCCTGTCAACTAGTTTCAGCATTTGAGAAACTATTTTTAAAAGTAACTAGAGTTAAAGAGATGGACGCAAATCTATGGTTTCTTCTTAAATAAAGATAATTACATTTTTATGGAAGTGTGTTCAAACAAATGTTGAAAACTACTAATCTTTTTTTTTTTTAAATTCAGATAATCTAAAAACGTACAATTACTGAATTTGGTTCAAATGACTATGAAATGAATAATGTCTGGCTCACAGAAGTTCCTCAGTAATTACTTATTGAATAAATGAATTAACAGTTATGGACTTGTAATAATGATTTTTTTTTAAAAAGCTTCTATTGATGATGACAATATTCCATAATTTACAACATCAGCCATGTAAACACACTGTTTCAAGTACACCCATTCCTTAAAATTTGTCACTGACATTCATACATGCCCAGAGGAAGTTTCATAGGCAGAAGGTTTTCTTTTAATGTTTAAAGGGCACAGGCTTCAAGGAGCTGCAGATAAGTGAGATGAGAAATGTAACAGGTTCTTGTGGGACATGTTGAAAGGAAATGAAGCATAGCATATAAAATTCCTTAATTAGGAAGACCCTGGTTAAACCTCATATTAAGGGTTAAAAAAAAAAAAAGACAGTTGATTAATGGAACACATAAACTAGAACCTGAAATTTTCCTACATGAACTTTTCTAAGGAGAACGCAATTTTCCTAACTTGGAAATTTATAAGGTCAAATGTAAAAGTCATGTTTGATTCACTAACTCTTAGCAACTATTGTATGTTTTAGATAACACACTGTGTTATGGGTACACAGAAAGAGGAACAAGGCTAAAAATCTATGAAGGAAAGGGAGACTTGATAGATCCCTCTAAAAAGCAATGCAGAGAGTACTCAGTTACAAAGCAGGTGAAGGAGAGCTAAAGTCACCAACTTATTTCCAACAGAATAGAAGTCATTACAAGCTCCTGATTTCAGCAGACTGATAAAGTACTTGGTGTGGCACATAAAAAAATAGTGATATTTCTTTTAGACATTTTGAGATAGACAAAAGAAACATGGGGAGAATGTGGAAGGTCTGATTAAATAACATTCCATCACTTTTTTTGGAAATCATTTTGGGAGGCAGTGCTCCTGCTAAATTGGCTTGGGGTGGATTAAAGTACTATGTACCATAGCTTGTTTGGTGACCTCATATTAGAGTCACCCAGAGCAAAACCATCACTCTCTAAGGGGCCACCTTCTAGAAAAGTTGTCAAATTGCATACAGCCTAAGGTGACTTTTATGACAATACAAATCTCCCTAATAATTCTTTTAGAGTAGTACTGCTCAACAGAACTTTTGTGATGTTCACATCTTCATGTAATTTATGAGTCACTCATGCTATGTGTGCCTAAAATGTGCTAAGTGAGACTAAGGAACTGAATTTTATTGATATTTTTTAAAACATTTAAATACCCAGATGTAACAAGCACTTACTGTACTGGATAGTGCAGTTTTAAAATCCACTGCATTACTAATTATAAACAAAATAAAGTTTATTTTATTTAAATTAAGGACAAGAAAAAAGGCATCTGGATGAAGCCTACAACTGATCTCTAAAAAGAAAACTGTATGGGTTTGAACAGGTCAACAGTTTTCCTTGGGAATAGTACACTCACAGTGTTCTCTGCTATGCCCCAGTGGAACAAAAGATCTGTATCAAGGGGAGAAGGTGAACAGAGATTCTAAAGTAGGGTAGTAAGGCCTACTTTAGCTGAGGTTTTGTTGTTGTTGTTGTTAAATGTTCAGAACTAAGAAATGTGGGGAGGACAAAATACAAGTTATGTCCCTTTGTTCTGGTATAAATAGCAGACTAGAGGGGAGTGGGCCTATCCTAGTCAGGCTGCTATTGCTTGTTGCCTCCTCTGATCTACTTTAGGGTCCTGTATCCTGCATCCGATCTCACACCCTCAGTCATTAGTTGTGCAGCAGTACACATTTTTAAACATTTATATTTTACTGTTCTGTGTATTCAACGTTTCTAATAAACATTTTAATGCCTTTGTACTTCAGTCTACATTTTTTTGGTTAGCACATCAAACATAAAGGAGAAACCAACAGAACTTTGTTGGGAGAAATAAAGGAATCCATACACATTAAGCACGTCTATGTACATGTTTATGCCCTCAGCTCTGAGAGAGGATGCTATGATTTCCTCATTTCAGATGAGGAAACTGAAGTTCAGGGATGTTAAACAGCTGATTCACAGTCATGCATGTGATCAGTGACACAGATGTCACATGAACCTAAATTTGTCCGCTGCTCCAAACCTGCTGTTTCCTAGGCTTACTATACAATGTAATTTTCGGAAATAAACTCCACAGTAAAAAATGATGGTCTTAATTTTCTTCCCTGGTTTCTTCTATCGGTCTATCCATATGGAGAACTATAGCCACCCATCTCAGTGGGTGAGACCTTTCCATGCGAATCTCTCAATGCAATTCTTTTTGCTTTCTCATTTTGAAATTTTCAAATGACTTGTTCCATGTAAATAATACAAAGTTAGAGTCATTATATAATTTTTGAGTTTCCCAAATGACTACAGGTGATCAACACAACTAAAATAATGATAGAAAATATTTCTGTTACTCCTTGCAACTATTTGCAGTCACATCCTCGCCAACAACTGGTATTACAAGTTGCATTTTTTCTTTATTAAAAGATCTGTGGATATCTTCACATTTATCAGGTTTTAATCTTTATTTCCTGATGACTAGTGAAGTTGAAGATCTTCTAATGTGCTATTTGGCTATTTATATATTTTCCATATTTGAAGTTTGTTAAAATCTTTAGTCTATATTAAAAAAAAAAACCAGGATTCTGGAGGCTCAGTCCTCCCACACAGCACTCCCGGACTGGGGTGCAAAAAGGTGGGTGGACCCCCCTGTTGTGTTTCTGACCTGCGGATGATCCCCAGGGTCTGGACCCCCTTGAATATAGGACCAGAAACAAAGGGCATTCGCCCACGCTTCCACCCAGTTCCCCAGGGAACCATGTCTCTGAAGGCTCAGCCCTCCCATGCAGCACTCCCAGACTGGGGGGAATGGACTGCTGGACGCATGGGACACTGCTCGGGGTTGGGGGGGGATGGAGGGGTGGGTGGGAGGGAGAGGGGATCCAGTCAATCCTCACCAGAAACAACTAAATCACTAATGTGGCAGATACACATGAAGATAGAGATGACATGAAAGAAGTAAAGCCCAGAACAAACGAACAGATCCATGGGACATAGGGCTGTAAGACTAACTATAGATCTATAATATATTTTCTTGATTATGTACCTTTGAGGATTCATAGAATAGTTCTCCAAATGCTTTTTATTTCATTTCAAAATTTTATTATATGTTTTTAAAAATGATTTAATTGTGGTAATGTTGGCTTCATTGTTTTAGGTATTTTGGAAATACAGGATATCCTTCCTCCTGTTCAGGTGTAGTTACTGTAGTGTTCCAGCCACCAAAGTATGCACAGTGCACCACCATAGTCCACTGTACTCCCCCCCCACTTTGTTCTTGTCTCTCTCCCTGCGCCCCTAACCGATGCTTCTGTTCTATAGTCAGTTTTCAAAGCTTAGTTTTGAAGCGTGTCTTTAACTTGACACTTAGGATGGTTTCTCTATAGTCTATATACACATATTTTTTTCACTTACATAAAAATTTTCAAATTAAAAAAAATTTTTAAATGTTTTTTTCTTACATCCTTATAGACCCCATACACATTTTAGAGTTTGTTGTTCATTTCTTCAAAAATTTGTCTCAAAAGTCTGGTTAAGATAGACTTAAGTCTTAAGAATAGTCTGGGGAGGGCTTACGTAAGTCTTTGGGGCCATTAATATGAAATGTTTTCCCCTTTTATTTAGATCTTTAATATTTATTTGCAATGACTTGTAGCTCAAAATGTCTATGCTTTACACATGTTAGATCTATTTTACAATTGTGATGATGCTATAAGTGGCAAGAACTTTGCACTTTCATTTCCCTATTGTTTGCTGGAAGTATACAGAAATCCAGTTGATTTATTATAGTAACATTCTATTTTTTAACTTTGCTAATCTTATTTATTCTAGTAGATAATTTGGAGATTCCTAAGGATGTCTGATATGCACGGTTATCTGTAAATACAGATTTGTTAAAAAAACACACCTTGCAAATGATTTCTTGAAAGTATTAAAGCCCCAAATGTCAGTGAAAACACTTGTTCCATAAAGAAAAATAACAACAAAACAAAAAATTGAAACAAAAATCCTTTAGTTTGTGGAACTCATGGTGACAATTGATTTATTATTTATCTTACTCTAGCCTTCAGTACTTTTTTATATTTTATGTATTTTTATTTGATGGAAACATTTTTGAGAATCATATACTTTTGAAAGTAAATCTTTCTGATGAGGTTTTTTTAACCTAGAATTTCTGTACTCAAAGTAATCATAGAGGTTTTTAAAAATCTTAAATTCTGTTTCAAAATACTAACTATGCCACACCCCTCTCCAGGTAGCTATGCCTGGATGGGAGGCCTCGGTGAGGTAGGTTCTCTGCTGCAGAGGGTGCAGTGGGGGGCAGGCTAGCTGCTCCTGTTCCAGGGTAGCTGGCTCAGCCTGGCTGCTCCATTGGGCTCCGCCCCCCCCCCCCCCCCTGCCTCTTCTAGCCAGTGGGGAGCAAAGGTGGAAAAGACCCTGGGGTAAGCCCCCCTAAGCCTGGAGAGTCTGGGAGGGGGGACAGGATGGAGTTTTAGCCCCATCCACCAGCAGATGGTTGTGCACAGGGCAGCCATCTGCAGCCCAGATCAGCTAAGACATTTGCCCCCAGGTCCCAGCCCAAGGGGGGATTGGGATGAGCCCCGCGCCCATACAGGGAGGTACCGGTGTGCGGGCAGGGTGGGGGGGACTGGATGTCCCTTTCATTTCACTATTCATCTAATCTTCAGGAGGAGCAAGAACATATATAACACAAACCCCATCATAAAATGGGTGAGGGATCAGGTAAATATCCAGCCCACAAGCCTGAACTGGACACAGCAGATACACAATCGAGAGAACCCAGTGCATGCGAGACAGAAGAAGCAACTATGGAAATGTAATGTCAAGATGTGCACCTGTGTGCTCAACAGGTCTGGAAGACCCAAGACCTCATCCTGGAGACAGCTTCTAGGAGAGCAAGGCGCCTCTCCCCACACTACGGGAGAGGAGAGGAAGACCAAAGACTGGGGGCATCGGCCCCACAGCAAAGTTGCACACTGAAGCAGAGGAGATGATCTACAACAGCCATTCACAGATGCCTGTGTCCGGGTGTGAGCCCCCCCCCCCCCAAATCTGACGCCAGAACCATAAGGTAAAGCAGCAAAACAACAGAAATGGGATCGGAGAAGATAGTGAGAAAGCTTGGGCAGACCACAGATAAATATAGACTGGTTGCTCAACGCAAACTTAAGACTGAACCTACCATCAAGGCTTGTATGGTTCCAAGAACACAGTCCCTCATCCACTGAAAGAACACTACCACAGGAAAGAGACTAATGGACTTAACACAGATTAGCAAGCAACCAAGAGTGGGGTGTGAGAGAATGGAGGGGACACCTGAGGGGGGGAAAGGTACCCCAAAAACCATTTACTGAGATTGTGATTAAAGGATAATAATAAATAAAAGTATTAATAAAAAAAACCCAAAATAGTGATTAAAAATAAGGAAGACCACTGCAGTACAATAATCTAGTGGGTAAGGTCAACTGGGTTTCTATCTTAGGTCAATTCTTATTGATTCTGTGACTTTGGGCAAGACACACTGACATGAATTTTCTTAAAATGGATAAATCAGAACACTTCTGAAGTGGTTGTGTGGACTTAATGAATTAATATAAGTAAGGCACTTAGGAATATTCATGGAAGTAGTGCTCTATTTTTTCCAACAATCTATATAATTGAGAAGATAACAAGATAAAATAATTTTGATGTTCATTAATAGACATTTTTAAAGATATACCATAAGATACCAAACAATCAGTAAAAATTAGTATATATCCTATCAAAGACATTTTGAAAGAAATTTTTGTATAGTAAGAATATCTGAAATAAAATTCCTGATGTTACATACAGTAAGCAAATAATACCTTTTTCTTCTTATGTCTCATAAGAAATAAAAGATTAAGAAAAGCTCAACAAGTTGCTTGACTACAAAATCTATTCCAAATGGAAAACAGTAGTCAAGTAAGTTGCTTAGGTAAAATGCAGTATGCTCTCTTGTACCCACAAATTATAAAATATTTCTAGAACTTAGAAGGAAATCTTTTCTTATAGAATTTTTTAAAATAAAATAACATTCTGCTTGGATTTTTTCCCCTTATTTTTAAAGCCCTTTTAAAAGAGTCTTTTATTTCCAAGTATACCAGCTGATTTTAGGATGATTTTTCTTTAATAACTTGATGGTGAAAAAAAAACAAAGGAGGAAGGATCATCAATGTTTTGATATTATACACTCCTGGTTTTCCAAAGAGGTCTAAGGGTTGGTCAGTAGCCTATAAGAATACTGGCAGAGATCTGCATGTGATAGTCCAGCCCATGCCAATTCACTTCTCTCCTGACTTCACTGTGAATAGCACTGAGAAATTCTTATTTATTTAGCTCTAGGCTTTGCTTTCCAGAGGGAAGGACACTATGTGACATGTGAGGAGAAAGAGACAGATGGGAAGTCACTGGTACTCAAGAAAAAAACTGTGAAGATTATCAGACTCTATACAACATATCTGAGATGGTCCTGCTGCCTCTACCTAATCACCCCCAACAACTGGGGTCTTACTTCCTAGAGGACCTTTGTTCCAAGTTAGAAATCTGGGATATACAATAAATTCTTTACATGGTTGAAGTCTAATTAATCATTAATCTTAGGTAGTTTACCTCTGAAAACTCTCTCAAATTTGTTCAGTTTCCCCTTCCACTATCTTAGTTGAGGCCTCTTTTATCCCTTTATGTAGTCCTGCAACCAGATTTCTTGTTATCAAATACTTTACTTCTAACCCATCCTCAAACGAAAGTATACAGATGGGATGTTTTAACACAAAATGAATCACATTACTCCTCTGCTTGGAATTCTTTGATGGTTCATTATTAGAAGTAGCAAAAAGTCTAAGGCTTTAGCCTGAAATGAAGGCACTTATCTAAGCAGCTCACATTGCAGCAGCATAAAACAGTAGTAGTGTTCACGTTCACCATATTGTTTTATCTCTTCATGCTGTTGCTCATGTTGATGCCTCTGGTTGGAACATTCTTCCTTCCTACTGTCAAACAGCTCAATCAGTTCAGGAATTATCTCTAGGAAGCTATCTTCTGACACCTTCTCTCACATATTTTTATACATGCATACATACATATATGCACACACACATATATATAAATTCTGTGTGTATCTCTATCACTCATTTGTCAAACTATACTGAAATCATTAACAAGTTCATCTCCTTTAGGTGAGTCCTTCAAGGCAGGGACCATGTCAGACCTTTAATACATGGCACAGGATTCATGGAGTAGGCATTTAATTCACACCTAGTAAACACTAGTATTTATTCTGATGTGAGTTAAATTTTCTATCTCCAGTTGTCCAATTTTTGTTCCATGGAACAATAAAAACCATCTTTTTATGGAAAAACAGCATTTAACTAGTATATAAAAATATAAAATTTAAATACTACTCATATGACATAGAAACTTACCTAAATTGCTATATGTTGCACTGCAGGAATGCAGGTCTGCAGGATCTGAAATGTCTTCTTTTTCCTCTTCCCTTTCCAGTTCCGACAGGGGTAAAGGTGGTGTGACTGAAGTGCAGCTCCCACCATCTTGTTTCGTGACAACAGTTCTTGGATCCCGAGGAGAAAAATTCTCTGTCAATTCACTGGTCACATGACTGAAATAAATTAAGACTACTGTTAAACTGGCATTCAAAGATTTTGCTAAATATAGATTGAGGAAAGACATATACTTACCACTAATGTAAATAATTTGCTCTATAGTCATAGCAATGGGCCATGAGTCCCAAAATACTTGTCTGAATAGAAGGTAGTCCTTCACAAAAGGCCAATACTTCTATTTATCTTGCTTACAACAAACAGTTCAGTTTGGGAGAGAAGGTGTCATGAAGTTCAGAAGAAAAGTAAGAAGAACTTTTTTTTTTCAGGTAGGAGTAGCAATGTGGTGACAGACTGGTTAAAGACAAACATACTCAAATATTTAATAAAGTATTTAGTATATTTACTATACTATAGTCACCTGGGATTAACTACATACTAAAGTATTTCTAAAGAATCAGAAATAAAGTTGAGATTAGACTATGGAAATTAAGCAATTGTTTTAGTAGGTAAACTGAAGCAAGCAGGAATTGTTGCTGGGAGGACAGAAGGATCAACCTTTGCCTGTATGCATCCAGCAGGCAAGACAATTGGAAGAGAAGATTCTGCACTCTAGATAATTTTATCAAAATGAATCTGAAGCATCCTGTTGGCAGCATACTAAAATATGGTCACCGTAATGCTTGTGCTCCCAATCTTGTTTCACTGTGCTTCCTCTTCCATTCTTTCCCACATCCTACTTTTTTTTTTTGAACTGTCAATTCTGTTGCTATAAAGCATAAGAAGGCAGAATTCTGGTCATTAACTGTTGGTAGAGAAAACTGGCTTAATCATTGGGTTGGTAAATGAAATAAATTGAAAACCAGTTATCTTCAATAGTGTGGGTCTACTGAAACAGTTCCTAGACTGTCTCATACTCACTAGCTCTTGTTCTCCTCCCCTTTTTATAGGCAAAGAAAAAGGAAAGCAAATATTTTAAGATACTATTACTATTATTTCTAGACTCTTACTATGCAGTGAGATATGGTGACACAAGTTTCTTTGAGAGAGGCATTTTGTTTGATCATGTGTCATCAGACATGTATCACCTGTGGATCTGAAGGGGAGAACCTGAAAGAATGTGTTCTTATTAATTTTTCATTATGGAAATTATGTTGTGACCAAACAGAAAATTAAGCCTTGAAACCTGCTGGATATGCAATTTTAAAAATATTCTTTTGAAGCTGGCAGAGCTAGAAGTCTCTCTGTACTTAGGAATGAAAAATGAGCTGGATGTTCTGCTATAGAATCCAGAACCTGGGGACAGTGGCAAGGGTAGTTTATAGAAAGAAGGCCTATACAGAAAAGCATACCCAGGAGAAGAGCACCAAACAAAGCTGGCTTCCCATCACATGTAGCCTCATAAAGTCAAGGTAGCATGGAAGTAGCAAAGTCAAACGATGTGTTTGAGATATTCCCAGACAGCACTTAATGTCATCTGTAGATGACAGAGAGTTATCAGTATATTCAGGAAAGGGAAAACAATCTTTGCTGGGCAAAAAGTTATATATTCTATTTGTAATTTCAAAGCAGTAAATATAAAGCGATTTAAAATATCAGTAACCTTCAGGAAGAAAAAAGTTAAACCTCTTCTGATTCCAGAGTCAGCTTGAGTAGTTTCCTCAACTAATTTTCTTTTTTTTCTTCCTCTAATTTTCTTATTATTGCTAAAAGAAAACTTTTTCCTTTTCTCAAAAAGGACTGGGAAGGTTAAGCTCAGAAGCCATGACTACCCTCACTGTGAGTCTTGGTTATGAAGACTACAATGAGTTGCTATTAACTTGTGAGTTCCCACACAACTAACTCTATGCTCTTACTAAGAGCTTCTCAAAACAAATAATGCAGTCTAAAAAAAGTAAGAAATATTAAAGACTCACCCACTGTACTCACTCTTACAATTTCCCATTAAAAGAAATTCTACAGGGTTTTGTTCAGTCTGTTAATCACATTCTGAAAACTCTGATGAGCTATAGATGCCACTGAGTTCTGAAGAATTAGAAGTTAGGCAGTGTAGAAGAGGCTCAAATTCTGCACCTTAGTATCACCCCACTGCACCTTGACCTTTGCCTTAGGGGTTGGGTCTGGGAATTATGCCAAATTACCTTTGGGGAGTTAAGCAAAGTGAAAACAAGTGCTATTAACTCTTTGAGAACCAGACCAATACAACCTATATTACACATTAAGACTGGCTTTTGTGAGCACACTTAAAACTTTAATCATCAGTTAAAATAATTGCCAGTTATAAAGAACTATACAAAGAAACCTTAAGAAAGTAAAATCACAAGAATTTGCAAATGATTGTTAAAATGTCTAATCTCTGTTTACCATGATAGCACTGTATACAAAGAAGAAAGACTTCTTAAAAAGGTATCAGTGATATATCACCTCTTGATGCCTGGGGGAAGAATAGCTCTCTATGATTAAATTGAATAAAGAGTGTGGGAAGGGAGAGGTTTTAAGAGTTCAAGTTTAGATTTAGTGACTAAAAAACTAAAAAAATGTAGTAACAGAGGTTGACTTAGTCCTAGACATAAACAACACACACTACCTAGAAAAAAAAAGTAAAATCTTACCATTGGTTTATTTTATGAACTTTTAAATTCTTTATTGAAATAACATTGTACTATAACATTATATATCTCAGGTGTGCACTATTATAAACCAGTGTCTGCATATACATTAAGTTCACCACCAAAATTTGTTTTCTTTGAATACCTAAATTTATTCCCCACACTGAGAAAATGAAATGTCTCCGTGAAACTTGTGACAGAACTGGAGGAGCAAAATGGGACTGAGAGAGATTCAGCAATTGATCCAAGGCAATCTGCTTGGGTTCTGAGAGAATTTTTAATCATTGATATTTTTATGTTTCATATTTAGATATAAACTCAGAAAACGCTCCCCAGCAGTAGGCTGACAATTTCCAAATGCAGGCTTTACCTCCTGACAAAGTGATTCACCACCATTTCACTGTGAAATAGTTAATATAACGGCAAAAACACAAAATGGAGGTCAGAGAACCCAGGTTCAAGTACCCTACTGCCTTGATCTTTTACACAAACTAAATAACAGTATCAGGAAGGAGAGAGTGGAAAAAACAGAAATTTTCTTCATTTCATCCATGTGACAGAAGGTAGAAAATTCTTTAAAGCGAAATTACAAAAAACTCATTAGAATATCTAATATTCTACATCTTTGTAGTGTTAGAGGGCTGTGGTCCCAGTACTGGTGTTGATGTATTAAAATAGCTATTGTTGGCACTGGTTGGTAGAGATTTGGAGAAAGGAAGTTAAGCCTTCTCTTGAGACAAGAGGATTAAAGGATCAGGGAGGGGACAGAGATAAAGACAGGGAAAGAGACAGAGAGTGGGGAGAACAGAGAGCAGAAGAAAGAAAAGAGTGAGAGGAGAATGGAGAAGGAGCAGAGAGGAGCAGCAGGGAGGCTGGAGGCCTCAGAGCTGCCACTGCCATGTGGAGAGAGGAAAGCCAAGCTGTGGGCTTCCATGCCCAGCCTGGGCTGATGAGGAGCCCAGGAAGCATGTTGGAGAAACTTGTGACCTGTGTGAGCTGTCTTGGAAACGTGGTACTTGAAAACTTGGTTTAATTTTGAAACTGCAAACTGAGGAGAGTTTGCTGTGTTGCTGTTTTCAATGTGAGGCATCTGAAGCGCTTGCTGTGTTGCTGTAGTGAGTGAGTTTTGCTCATGCCGGGCCACTCTGGAGTTGGAGCTGAAAGAATGCCTGAGCTGTGCCTTCTGGAGAAGAATTGACGACGCCACCCTGGTCTTCCTCGCTGGATTTGAATCTCCTGCTTTCGAAGAAAGATCGATGGCACCATCTTGGCTTCTTCTGGCTTGGAGTGAATGGAGCTGTGTCTTCTGAAGAAGTGGTGATGCCATCTTAACTCCTTTATCCAGCATAAGGTGGGGCAGTTGCCATTTTGTGGACACATGGCTGCTAAAGCCATGTGCGCTTTGGACTAGAGACTGGACTGTGTGGTAAGATTACTAAAGGGATTCCCTTGTACCCCTCAGTGACTCTTGCTACTGCATGCATGGGCTGGGAAGAATCTGGTGTGTGGCTGGCTTTAAAGGGTCAGTTGCTCCCCTCTGTAAGTTTGGGTAAGCACCCTTTTTTGTCTGTTTTCTCACCTGGTATCAGAAGTAGATGTAATATACTACAACTTTGTAAAAGTTGAAATAGGAACTAGATTTTTTTCAGCAAATATTTGATATTCATTACTATAAGACAAATCTGGTCATGGATAAAAGGGAAAGTTATGATTTTTCTACTTCTGCTGTTTAAATTCATGCAGAAACAAGCCCCAATTCTAAAATGCAGTATAGAATGTCTGCAATAACCAGGACATTGAAATTTAGGTCCTTGATGGTCAGATCAGGTCACACTCTGACTGAAAGTCATTTTTCCCTAACCCCTCAACACTTGTTCTGTGCTCACAATGGAAGACAGTACACACTAGACTCTACCTCAGAATTTTCAATCAACTTTTCATTAATGACCAGTTTCTAATTGGATTTGGGATAGCTGACCCAATGCTTAAAAATCCTGTCACAAGTTTCACAGAGACATCTCATTTTTTTCACAATGTGGAGAATGAACTTAGGTGTTCAAACAAAACAGTAACATTGTCACAGATTTGTCTGTTATACAAACCAATCCCTTAGTAAAGTTCTATCTCATGATCTGTACTATTCATACATAATTCAAAGCTGCAGAAGCAATCTCCTATGGGAAGCTAGCTGGTTTGGCTAACCCAGGCAGTAAGATTAATTTGCACCATCAAATGAAATAATCCTTTTTCTTCCTGGCACATTTGTTCAGGACATATTTTAGTAAAATTTTGCTAAATATCTGAAAGTACATTTTAAAAAGGTAAATCAAATTCCCCATTAGAATAGATTAAAGGGCCTTATATATCTGAATATTTCCACAATTTCAGCTCAACTTCTTCAAATTCAACCAACTTCATTGCGCTTCAAAAGGGACAGTAAATGAGGTCAGGAGATCACCTGCCTTTTAGGGCACCAATTGGTATTCTAAATTTCAGTTTGCAAACTCTCTTCAGCAGCCATGTATGTCTCTAGTTGCCCTAAACATCAGATCAAAGCACATCAGAAATAGCAAGTCATGGTTCTGTTACTGGTTTCCAGGGCTGCTTATTTCTAGGGTTGCTGGGGATAAATAGACCGATGCAGAAACGAAATTGAGTACATTCAAGTGAGGAGAATTCAAATCGTACACACTTTATCTATAGGAAAGGGGACTATTTCATTTCTTTCTGTATCATTACTTCTAGAACGCCTTCCCACCCCTCCATACACACAACCAGTGTGGCATTTTCTAATCCTGTCAGAGTTTCCATGTCATCACTTGATTCTACTCCACTCTCCAATTACTGGCATTCTCAAACAGGAGTGTCCTGTCCACTGATCATTATCTTAGTGTCTCCAATTTTCCGCTAAGCCTTCTGTAGTCTTTAATTGAAAATTTCAAACTTCCTATCCTAACTGAGATTAACCTTTAACTGAGATCTGATGAAGGCCTGCTAATGTCTTATATAGTCCAGTCAAAGGTCGCTCTCACTAGTGAAGAAAGAGGTGCAGTCTAGGGATGGAGAAGACTGGCAGCCACGTGCAAGGTCTGGAACAGACACTGTGCAGGTTCACTTGTTTTTAACAGACATAAATAATGAATGAAGTTTCTTCAAGGCACTAGGCTACAAGACAGCACAGTAGCTAAAAACAAGGCCTCTATAGTCACTGATACCAAGAAAAATCAGTTTTAAAAGTTGGAATAGCATCTATGCAGATTAATAGAAAAGATAAATTAACTTTTGAAAAGACTAGCAAAATAAGACTGTCCTTTTTAATAACAAAGGTATAGAAGGAGCTCCTCAGCATCATTTTGACCTTGGCTAACTTATAAAGAATGGGGTAATACATTCATGTGTATTTCCTGTAAAGACAAGATATTAGAAAACACCCATGGCCCTCTCCAACAGGACTAACCTAAGGATACCAAGCACCCCTTTTTGAGTTCTGGACTCTTCCCATCGTTCCAAAAGCACTAGGGAAGCAAGTCCCACCTTCTCCCACTTTCCTCTTATCTCCCACAACAACCTGTTTGCCCTTTTAAAAGTCAAAGGAAGGACTTGCTGGGAGCTGATTATGTATACTGAACTCCAGAAATATGGCTGCTTACTGAGGGAATGGATGTAGGGAGGAAACAGGAACTGAAACTGCACATTTTCTCATTTAATTCTTCAGAACACCCTGAAAGGTAGAAGCAATAATTTTCATTTTATAGATGAGGAAATTGAGATGGAAAGAAGTAAAATGAAGGACTGCTTAATGCAAAGATTCAACAATAAGGGCTTTATTATGAAGATAAACATTGAAAGTGCCTTGAAAAGAATATAACTATTACTGAAAAGCAAGGCATTAAAGATTACAGATATGTTCTACTTTTGAAGAATTCTAAGCAAAGTCATTATTTATATTCAAAGAGGATTCTTAAGTAGGAGCCACTTTAGTATATAAAGACTGTATTTAGAGACATTTGACCTCCCCATTATTATCACTACAGTAACACCATCATTTTGCTGAGTAGTAGGCACTGTGCTTTAATATCTCCTAGCAATAATACTGAGTAAAGCTTGCTATTCCCATAACAATAGTAGCCAAAATTTACACAGTATTTATTATGCACCTGTTCTAAGTCATGTTTCTCAAGGTCAGGCCCAGATTACCTATAGGCTTCAAGGTCCTTCATAACAATGATGCAATATGTTTTCATTCTTTTTTTTTAAATTTCCCTGCTTCCCTCCCCCCCACCCCCAACCAAGATCAGGTGTCAGCAGTGCTGTAAGGTGGAGCAGAGGTGCAGGTGAAATTTATTTTGAAAGTCAGAGCTCACCACTGCAAGCTGATCAGACTCTCTGTCTGGGGGGCCGGTCCTTACTTCCTTATCAATGGGAAACCTCATCCCCACAGCCAAAGACCCGTGGAGATGTGATGGGGGATAGGGACTAAACCCTTTTAAATTCCATTTTACTATGGGTTCTTCCGCGTGCATGCAACACGTGCTTGGAGATCAAACCTTAGTGACTGGGCTAGACATAGAGGTTTATTTACAGATAGGTGAAAAACAAACTAAAAGAGTCCACACTCTCACAAGTGTTCCAAATGGACTAGAGCCCTACCTCTGCTCCTGAAGGAGCTGCATGGGGTTTACCTCAGTCTTAGGGTACTTCTGGTTGAAAATGCCAGGCTATGATCTAATGTTTTCATCCTTATTCCAAATAATTTGAGATAATTCTTCAACTCCAGATATCTACATCATCACTCCTGTGTTCCAAGGACACACCATAGCCTACATCTTTGCTCAACCTACTTTCCCTTCCCAGAGTTACATCTTTTTAGTTTTTTCCTCCTTTCCAAACTCAGATAGTCTTCAAAGACTATTCAAGTCCTACATTACCTATGATGTCTTCCTGTCCACTGATAGGCACACATATTTTGAACTGACTGTCTGTGTCCCCTCACCCCCTTTATACACCTGAGCAAATTCATATGTTGAAGCCCCAAATACCAGTGTCTAGACATGGGCCTAAGGAAATAATTAAGATACAGAGTCTGGGGCCTCTCTCTGCACACACTCACTAAAGGAATGCCATGTCAGGACAAGCAAGGAGGTGGCCATCTGTGAACCAGGAGAACCACCAGAAATAGAATTAGGTGGAATCTTGATCTTGGACTTCAGGTCTCCTAAACTGGGAGAAAGTAAATGTCTATTATTTAAGCCACCTATCTACAGTTCTTGTTATGGCAGCCTGAGCTGACTAATAAAGCAGGAACTCTGATTATAGTAAGCATTCAGTAAAAGGAGATGCTGAATGAATCAAATCGGGTGGGATCTAGGCACAGTGAAAATCATCAGGATCTGTATCTATACTCCTTCCATCAGGACTTGAGACACAGAGGGACAGGACATCTTCCTGATACAGAGTACAGCTCTGTGTGCCAACAGCACAGAAAGATTTGTGGCTGATTGTTGAGGCTATTTTACGCATTATATCGAGGAGTGGGGTAGGAGCTGCTGTTTTCATTATATCGTTCTTTTCAGGCAAGCCTTTCTCCCTGCTATTAACAAATCACCAATATAGAAGGACCATTTAAAGATAAGTTGCTTGTCTTGGAATTAAACCTTTAAATATCACCTGATGACTCTAATCAATACTCTACTACAGTTATGTTAAATAATGGCTGGCTGAAATGGCCTAGAGACCTGAAAACAGCCTTAAAACTAGAAACTCAAATTTAATTTTAGCTCTGCCACCAATACTACTCTGTTCATGTCTTCCATCATTCATATATAAAATAGGCATAATGACATTTAAAGGGGTATGTATTAATTAGGAAAGTCACATGAAGTGTGTCTGATAGAGTGAACAACTCGATCAGTGCAGAGTACTGTAAGGTGGCTAGAAAGGTTGAGTCAGCTCGTGTCAATGTGGTTCCCACTGGTCCCAGCCATGAATTCTCTGCCCAAGCTGACTAAAAGGTACAGCCGACATCAACAGACCCAATGAGCACCATCAAAAAAGTACAACAAAAACCACCTAGGAGTCAACACTGCCAGGAGAGAGTCTGGATTTGCCACCTACTTGTAGAGTGTCCCTGGATGTGAATGTGAGTGGTCTTCTGTCACTCCATTTCCTACAAAGTAGGGAGGATGCACTTGTGAGAACTTGTTGGGAAAACTGAGATGACATGAGTGGAAGTGCTATAAGAATGACATAATAAGATGCTGGTATACAACTTAAGATTAGCAAGGTGAACAAGGAAACAAACCTGTCCAATATATGGGAAATTATTTGATTGTTCACTTTGTAATATATCGATGATGAGACTTTAAGCAAGTCAGTTTATTTCTGTGGAATTATATCACCTCCTGAAGCTGTCTGAAGATGACCCTGTTATGACCCATACAAACACAACCATTCCACATCATTCTTTGAGTAGGATAAAGTAAGACACTCATCAGTTCTCTCTAAAACAAGATTTAAATATTCAACAATAAAGACTTTATGAACTCATCTAAATTTCAGGAAAATATGTCAGCAAATGCAGATGTGAACTTTGTAAGTGTTGAGAGCCTGGAAGTTTCTTTAGAGCAAAAGGAGAACATGTAATCAAGAGAGTAAGCAGCCTTTCTCCATTTGTTTTTTCTTTATGAGAAACAGGATTTTGGTCTTGAGGTCGGTTTGGTGCTAAAGATGAAAAAATGACTTTGCAAAAATTCTTTTAGGAAAGAGAGTAGAGATAATGAAATCAAAATATAACTGGAGCATAAACATTTCAAATTTCGAATTGAATTTTTCATAGAGAATAACATTACATCTTACCACAGAAGTATCTGGACTTTGATTTTCCATATTATATGTGCATGCGCATGCATACACACATAGAGATCTGATTACTTTAATGAGTAGCAAATCTGTCTAACAATATTTGGCTAAAAGCTACAGGCCACTAACAAGCCTGAAAAATGTAGACAAATCAGATAGTGTAGTGTAGTCTGTTGGTCAATAAACTTTTCCAGCAAAGGATCAGTTAGTAAATATTTTAGGCTTTGTAAGCCATACAATGTCTGTTTCAACTATGCAACTCCATCACTATAGTGTGAAGGCAGCCACAGATAACATGTAAAAAATTATGTGGCTGTTTTCCAATGAAACTTCACTTACAATAACAGGTGATATGTTGCATTTGGCCCACAGGCACAGATTGCTAACTCCTAGTCTATACTATTGAAATTTAGAGTGGCCTGAAAGGGTCCTAAGATTGACTCCTGAATTACTAAGGAATATAGCTTAGTTCCAAGGATTCTAAGAAAATAAAAAAGGCCTTGAAAAGGGTAACGCAGGTTTATACAAGTGAATAGCATTCCTTAGGGAGCAAAAGTTTGCTAAAACCAATTTGCCTGTTCAAATTAGAAGCTGGCTGAGGTTTGGACAAAATCCCAGGCATCGTTGGATTCCTGAGATAGTTTCAGAGGTCCAAGAGAAACTGGGCTTACATGGAACACAGGCATATGTGCCAGGGATCTTTGATAAAAAGGAACAGGATTCCTAGCATTAGTAAAGCTAAAATGGTTAGTCAAAAGTCAAGAGGCCATTCAAGAGACAAAAGACAGCCTTACTTCTGTGCTATAGTTAATTAATTATAGCTAATTATAATTAACTATAGTTAATTTTCTTAACTTTTCTTAAGTTACTAGATTATGTTGTTCTAATTGAGTAGGCAAAAAAAAATTCTGAACTAAAATTTTAAGACACATGTGACTGGCAACAGATAATGCCTACCAATTATGAAATAAATATGATTTCAGTCAGTGAGTTTACCATGAGTAGAGTATACTTCAGGAAGAAGGAAACTGAATGCAAAGTAAAGCAGAAGACAGAGTTGCAAAAAACTGACAAATGTGGATAAATCCAAAATCAAAGAGGATGACAGGGAGTGACGAGGGGAGTTCCATAAGGCTGGGCAGACACTGAAGAATTTCCTAAGAAGTTGACACTTAAATTGATAACTGAATGACAAGGAGTCAGCCATGCAAATAGTGGATATTAAAAAAAGAAGTCTAAGGAAGAGTTATGCCTGGCATGACTTAACAGAAAGAAAGCTCATATTGTGATGAACTCATGAGCATGGGGGTGAATAGGTGAGAGGCTAAATTTAGGAAGTTTCTTTACTGTGCTGAAAACAATATGTAATATTATTCTTGATGCTATGTATACCTAAGAATTGCGGAAATGGTAGGTGGGCTAGTGATGTTAAAAATATTAGTGGAGAAATTCCCACCTGGTCACAGATATGACTGACCACTAAATTACTAGACACAGAAATAGCACCTGCAGCTATATTCCTGAGTTACACTGTTACACTGTCATGAGTATTTCCATCTCCCAGTCCATTTTTTAAAATTAATCATTGTCATTTACATATTTATGTGTATATGTGTGTGAATATATATATATATAAATAAATAAAACATCATTGTATTCTCTGGGGTTTTTCCCTCCACCCTATCACCTGTGAACCTTCATTTTTATCTTCTTGTGTTCCTTGCTTCTCCGACCCCCCCCCACCCTCTCTCTAGTTGCTTGCTCCAGTTCTGTTAGCTTATTTTGACTTTTTCTTGGCCTTTTGTGTGTTACTCCGTTAGGTGAGACTATATATGGTATGGTTTCTGTCTTTCTTTCTGACTTATTTTTGCTAATATGATTCCCTCTAGGTCCATCCATATTATCACAAATTTGTCTTATTGGTTTTGCCCAGTTCATTTTCAATAACACAAGAGATTTTATAACACACACACACACATACACATACACGAGTTCCTATACAGAATCTAAGAATGTGCCATACACATTGAAATGTAAAGGTTCTTTACAGTCTTTTAGTAGTTCTCAAAGTTTTTGTTTTCAAAATTCCTAATCCAAAATCTTAAAATCTATTCAGAACTGCAAGGACTCTTGTATTTGTGGATTATATTTACTGGCACTAATCTTATTAGAAATTAAAACTGAAAAAAAAATTAAAGTTACTAATTTACATAAAAATATTAAACCCTTTGAATATTATTAACCTTTTCAAAATTTTCTCAAATCTCTTTAATATCTGGCTGAATAGAAGAAAGATGAATTATCAAAATGCTTCTGCATTCAGTCTGCTGTGATATGTTGCTTTGGGTAAAGTACATGAAAAAAATCTGGTCTCATCCAGATATTTATGTAGGAAAGGGAAGAGTATTTCAGTAATTTTTAGAAATCATGGACTTTCTTCTCTGGGACATCAATCCAGAACTTGATTGGTGGGAGTTTTTCAAAGGTTATGTGCAATGTTGAATATGAAATCATATCAATAAACTTTTTATACTTTAGTTACATGAAAATCCATTGCTCTAACTTGCAGTTTCAATGATGTTTTTCTCATGCATAATTCTGTAGTCATATGAAAATTAATGATTTGTTGAGTTATGCAGATATCCCAAATTTTGAGACATTTCATTGGATAATACTTTTTTTTGGGGGGGAGGGGCTAAGATTATTACTAAATGAACCAGAGAATAATGTTTAAACACTAGTAAGCTATAACAGTCACAGTGGCAAATAGAAGTCTTCAAAATTCTTTTTTCTTGATAGCTTGAATGCTATTATTGACAAAAAAAAATACTGCTAACTGATTTTCTTGAAGTATTATTATGCTCATTATGTTCATTAAGAAAATATTTGCCAAACATTCAAGTCTGATTGGTGGTCTACTACTTCTTTCAAGGTCGCCCATTAGAAAAGGAACTAGTTTTTCTCTGTAATTCAAACTCTGAAACTATTAGTAAGTATTCTTCCTTGAGAAAGACTTAAGACTTTGATAAGGAAAGTATATGTACTGTCCATTTCATCATAGATATTTTTAAAAAAACAAGTATGCAAAGGTTGATATTTAAGAAAATGTGTTACATTATTAAGGACATTTTTAAGTGAAACTGAATTTTTAATAACCATGTTTAGTACAATGTGGTGCCATGGATTTGATGTATGTCAACATACAACATTTGATGTATGTTCTTACGCACTACAACTTTTGTGTCATCAGTACAAGTTCTCTACACTGAAGAAGTCAAATAATTCTTGCTATTATTAAAATGGTCACCTCCACAAGGTAATCATTTGGCCTTGCATGGACGTTTGGATAACCACTGAGCTATATACTCATTATTCTTTCTGGGCCACTAGTCCTGCTTCTGCTTGCCCTCATCATCTCTGTGGACTTTGCATATCTTTTTTCTTGTGCCCACAATGTATTTCCTAACTTGCTGGAAAAATCCTATTTGTCTTTTAACATCTGATTTGTATAGACTTTTCAAGAAGTCTCTTTTAAACTGATTTAATTACCTTGGGGTATTTCTGTACCAATTCATACACACTATTTTAGCACTTATCACAATGAGGGCTAAGGTGTACCTAACATTTTAAAGCACCAGATATGTGCCAGATCCTGTTCTAAGTCTCATCACATCCCCAAATTAATTCTCATATCATTAGAGCCACCATACACTGAAGCCACAGCTAAAGATCAAACTCAAATACTTTATTTCAGAAGTAAGATAATCTTTCCCCCATTTGTCTCTATGGCACATATATGGCACAGTTTAGATATTCAATTTTTGTCCCCGGAACAGTCAAATAAATGAAATAAAAGAATCTAATCCTGTAATAAAACGTTCTACAAAGTCCCTCATCTTTCAGAGCCTACAGTCTGGCTTTAACTTGAATATTTTTCATCCCTTATGTAACTTCAAAATTGGAAACTTCAGTTACTTAATGCTCATTTCTTCTAACAGTAAGTTCCCAGTGGTAGGATGATAATTTAATGATTTCACTGCTATCAAGCCAGAAACACAAATGCTGACATTTGACAGTAATATTTTTCCACTCAAAGTTGCTTAAAGTAAATACCAGTGGTGTATCCAAGTACATGAAGTAATTATTGAAAAAGCAAACGGTGTATATTTTTCAATATCAGTGCTCATGTTTTAAACATTCCAAAAAGGGATGGGGGGAGGGGAGAAATAAACATTCCAAAAAGTTAAAGGAAAAAAATTCCTCTTTTTCTATTTAGTTAGGGATATTACAAAATGTGAAAATCCCTATATGCTCATGAAAGCTTAGTATTTCAAAAACTGCTTTGCTCAGATGACAGCATATGTCCTTAGAATGATGGTGAGATCAGTAGTTTTAAAAGTGTGGCCACAGAACTAGCAACTGGTATCATCTGGGAACCTGAAGAAGTGTTAATTATTATGATTCACCTCAGACCTACTGAATAAGAAACGGGGGAGGGGGTGAGCGGATGCTAAGGTAGGGAGGGTAGAATTCTATGTTTTAACATAGAATGATTGTGATGACATGGTTTGAGATTTGAGGACCAAGGGGCAAGACAATTACACCATTTGAATTTCACAGATACTGTTACTTCTAAGGAACTGGTATATTGGAAGGTATTATTGGCTATTATACAACCAAATCTGCAGAATATAAGCTGTATAGTAAGGGTCTATAATGCCAACAGTCTGGGCCACTATCCAGTCTCCAGAAATGCAGCCAGCATAGATCTCACTCCACAGAAAAGTGGTCATATCACTCCTTGGCTCTGCCCTCCAGGATGCAGACAAATATATCACAGTCATACTTAATGAGGAGTAAAGCTATTTATTGATTTGCAAGAACTATCTGCCTTCCATCAGAGGTAACATCAAACATGTGCTGTATAAATCGCTTCCTTTCTAAATAAAAGGATAGCCTATAATACCTGTGCTTTATTACTACTGGAGCACAATATTGTATCTACTTTCAGCCACCAATGACATGACTATTATTTCCAGGAATATACCATCACCATTCTAGTTGCTTTGTTATATAATGGATTTAAGGAAATCAGAAACTTATTAGATTTTACAATTCTTTGGGAGTATGAATAAAATTAATTTTAGTGAAGGCTTGTGTTAAGAAGGAAGACTCAAAATCAATAAATACTCAAGGCATATCCTTAAAAATAAAAAGGATGGGTTATAGTAAGAAACTATCCTATTTGTTACATACTCGGGATAACAGTTCCTTGTTTTTACCGACAGTTCATTAATTTTGCTTGCAATACAAATATGTAGGAAATGAGTCAGGCAAGGTGGAAGAGTGAAATTGGGCTCACCTCCTTTACAAATTTACAACTAACTCATCTGTATACTAACACAACAGTTGTGGAATAATGAAAAGATAACTACTGTATGTATCAAGAAGGATTACAGGGAGGAGAGGGTAGGAAAAATAGCAATTAATAGTGTCTGGAGCAGGGCAAACTAAGAGAGAGCAGTTACTACAGGCTGCCTTTCTGTTGTTATCTGAAGGGCTTACACCACACCAGGAAACTCAGAACCTAGTGATTGCGCTGGGGAAGGGGCAGAGTCAGTGTGCAGGATAAAGTCTTTTACCTGTGGAAAACTGTAGCGTAGGGAAAGTGGAGACCAGTGACAAAATGTTGCAGAGACTGACACGTGTAAATGTAGATATTGTACTGCTGAACAGCAACTAAGCATCCAGAGCCATAAAGTAAAACACCCAGCGCCCTTAAACAGGGGAACCTGAATGGACAATCTTGGGAACAGGTGTGGGGTCTGTGTTAGGTGGTGAATGTCAACTTGACCTTGGAGCATCTGGACATGAATAGCTGGAATCGACATGATGGGAAGGGCTAGGTTGGCTTATTTTGTGTCTCCATATAGATGAGGCTGTTCTTAGCAGCCTGTGGCTGTGTTATGAAAAACACCTGCCTCACCACAACTCAGGGCCAAAGGCCTGATAACAACTAAATGGTACACTGACATAACCAGAGATCAAAACACCTGGGCCCTGGCAACAGAAGCAAACATCCTGGGCCTTGGGCTAGTAAAAAGAACAAATTCCTGCCAATGACTCTATCCCAAACAGAGCCCCCTGCTGGTGCTGGATCTCCTGATAGTTTTTACTGAGAATCTAGCTTAGATGGGAGGCCCCTGACGACTGCTCTCACAAGCAGTAAACTCCCTGGTGTGCAGTTGCCCATGGTTCTATCTCCAAAGTGCTGCTGACACTAGTGCTCGGATCTGCACCTCTGGTGCAGAGGCATCAGCCTATGAAGCAACAGATCCCCAGAGAACTTGGATAACTAACCTAAGACTACATCCTGCACCTTAAATGTGACAGAAGGTTAATTCACTAAGAGAAGAAAGCTCCTTATTTTAATCTATTCAAAATAAAAATGAAGAGACAGGAGAATGTGGCTTGAATTCACCAATTGAAGTTACAGAGGGTGAATGGATTACAAAGCAAAACACAAGTAAATAATCACACAAAGTAAATCACAATTCCACAGAACTATGTAATTTGTCTGATGAGGAGTTTAAAGTAAAGTTATAACCATGTCAAAATAAGAAAAATAATTGATGAACAAAGGTAGGAATACAACAAAGATAGGAAAAATGTAAATAAATTCCATTACAAATAGAAGTAATGGACCTAAATACCATTACTGAACTAAAAAAAATGACAGAAGTTTTCAACAGCAGACAAACACAAGTTACTGTTAGAATCAGAGAGCTTAGATGTAGAGTGGTAGAGAAAATACAAATAGACTAGCAAACAGGAAAAAAAGGGAAAGAAAACAGTGTAAACAGTATAGAAGTTCTTTGGGATACATTAAGAAAAACTATCTGTAACATAGGAGTCCCTGGAGATTAACAAGAAAAAGGCATACAAAAAATAGTTAAAGAAATTATGGCTGAGAGTCTCCCTATAAATGAGAAAGGAACTAGATAGCCTTATCCAGAAGGTCTAAAAGGTCCCAAACAAAATAATGCCAAGCAGACACATCCCAAAACATATATAAACAAGCTGTTAAAAACTAATGACAGAGCTGGGCACAGTGGTGCGTGCCTTCAAGCGCAGCCTAGAGCATGGCTGAGACTAGGAACCACTTGAGTCCGTGGGTTTGAGACCCACCTGAGGCGAGACCTAGTCTCAAAAAATATCTGGGCATGGTGGCACACGCTTATAATCCCAGCTATTTTGGAAGCTGAGGCTGGGGATCACTTGAGTCCATGGTTCCCCCAAAAGAGCGAGACCTAGTCTCAAAAAAAAAAAAAAAAAGACAAAAATGAACATATGAAAGTGGGATACCATTCAATTACAAGGAAAGATGACTGTTACCATTACAGTAAAATGGAAGAAGCTTGAGGAATTATGTGTAGTAAAGTTAGAAAAGTAAAGACAGATATAAGATGATTTCACATATCTGAGTAATGTAAGAAATCAAATTAGATGAGCTGACAAAGCAGTCAGTACAAACTATTAGGCATTGATAACCATACTGTTTCTTTAGTTAAGAGGGAGGAAGATGGAAGAAAGTTGAAGTGAGGAAGTGGTAGAGGGGGAAAAAGCAAATAAGAAAAAAAACTTAAGTTTTCCAAGCATAAATGTTTATGTGAATGATTACAAGGGAAAACAACAATTCCATTAGATTTTATGTTCACAATACAACATTATAAGAAAAATACAAGCTTTACAGAGAAGTAGAACAGAGTTTCCAGTCTGGCTCTGAAAATTACTAATGTGTGAATCTTGCAAAGTCTTAATTTCTCTGCCCTTCAGTTTCCTCATCTGAAGAATACAATTAATTTATAGTGCTCTGTGCCAGATCGAGTGGGTGATCAATGAACAGTTACTAAGACACTAAAGAAAATCAGTGCCGACACAACTGATGGGAGTATTTAATCTGCCAAGCAGCACTGATTCTCAATTTCAATGATCAACTTCTCTCATTTCACTGACATGTTAAATAACTATCTTCTTTTCCACAACATTTGGAGGAAGGACAGAAACAGACAGCAACAACAACAAAATCAAAATTAACTGTTCTCTTAAAATAATGTATATATAGATAATACTTTAGTGAAAGCCAAAAAGAACTACCTGAAGAGTTTTATTTCATTTACACTGAAGGAAAAAATAGTACCACTATTTATGCATTTGATCCGGTCTCAAAGACAATCATAGGTTTGAGAGCAACGTATTATTGTTATTAGTGTGTTACAGACTTTTCTATGTTAAAGCATCTGCACTCACCAGAATGCAGCAGGCCATTTTAGCTAGAGACCCTGGTTAGTGACGACCACTTTAGTAATATTCTAAACTTGAATGCAGTTACAAAAATAGTGCCACTTAGTGTTACTGATAAATCAAAATGGCTTTTACACAATCTTAATGAGGCTAAAATGTAGCACCTGACAATGTATTTTGAAAAAAAAAAAAAAAAACACCCCACATTTTGCCAATCTATTTTACATACCTGAGAATTTTTTTAGGAATCTGTGCTGGAGAAGAATGACTTCTTTTCTTTCTCTCTGAGTCCTTTGGTAAACCATCTTCTGTTACACCCTTCTCTGTAACTGCTGGCTGGTCTGCCCTGGCCTTGCTCTGCTCCACAGCAAGGTGGCCTTGAGAGGGCTCACTCCTGTACATGAAGACAATGGCTGGCTTCTCACTGGCTTCTCCTTTTGTTTCTGTGAACCAGTGATGGCGCTGAACTGGAGGAGGGGGCAGCATGTGGATGACTGTGCCATCCAGGCCCACCAGTTTCCCCTTCTCCCTGTCTTTTTCTTTATCATCCTCCTCATCTGTCTTCCGGCGGCGAAAGAAGCTTTTAAATGATATCCAGCGTTTAGGTTTTGCATCAACTGCCCGCCTGCTACTGTCAGAATGTAGAACTGATTCAGCTTCTGTTGACCTGGTTGGACTGGTTGGCTTGGTCCAATTGTTGAAATGTCTTTGCAAGAGGTTACTGGCGTGGTAAGGGGAGGAAGTAGAGCGTGGAGGGGGAAAAGGGGGTGGTGGCTCATTTTGTGGGTTAGTCACTAATTTAGAGGCAAGGCTGGTGACCGGCTTGGCAAGTGGATCTTTCTGTACTTTGGTGGGAGGATTTTCTGTGGTCTGAGGTGCCTCAGCCTCACCACTGGTCTGAGATATAAAGAGAGATTTGGGTCGGACTGGTGTACTCTTAGGGGTAGTCTTCACAGCATCTGCATCTGGTGGAACCGCATAAAGCTCTTCTACACTAAAAGCTTTAGGACCAGCTGGAGGCATTTCTGGGGGAGTCTTTGGGGGTTGGATAGAAGCGACAATCTGAGAAAGCACTGTGCTTGCTTTCTCCCTGGTGCCGCTGCTGCTGCCTATCATCTGACACTCCTGAGTACCTTCTGGTTTGGCCATGGATTCTTGAGTGCTTCTCTGATGAATCTTTACTGGGGAGCTGTGGCTGGAGCTATAGCTTCTCTGTGGTGAAGACTGACCTCTATTAAGACAGCTATTAAATTCCTGAACCTTCTGAGCCACTGAGCCCCTCTTACGCTCTGTGCTGTTTGAAAATCCTTTAGCTTGGGGACAGTCAGTGGGTTTGCAAGGGGTGTTATCAGACACTTTGCTTTCACTTTCTATTTCTTCATAAGTATGGCTTATTACACTTGTGGTTTTTTCCTTTACTGAGAGTTCTCCACTTGTTCCAAGAAAACTTTTGTAAATGGCTAAATTGTCATATGCATTTGGATTAATTACAATGGGAACTTTGATAGCATTTTTAGAACTCCGAGCATAAGATGGCTCATCGTGAATAATAATGGGAAAAGGTGGCATGCCAGCATTGTTGTAACTATTAAATTTTATTTCAGACAAATTAGGTGACTTAATAGGGATGGTTTTGGAGGAAATGTTTGTAGCTGTGGGTGAAGTAGGTGCTGATTTATGACAGTTTTTCCTTGGAGGGATATTTGGTCCAGTTCCACCAGTAATTAATTCTACCTTAGGTATCTTCTGTCGTGGACTGGTACTGGAAGTCCATACTTCCTGGTATCGGATTGCACTGGATTTCTGGAAATGAGCACTTACTTGTCCCGATGCTAACAGTGGAGAAGTCACTGGAGAGTTTGGAGTTGAAGATGAGCCTTTTATCTTGGGGCTAAGAGGGCCCTCAAGGTGCTCACTGGCCATGGCTGCTGACACATCCACTATAGTATATGGCTTGCACAATGGCTGCTCCAGATTCACCACACGGTAGGGCTTTGCCTGCTCTTCTACAGGGACAAGGTTTATGGTTACTGCTTGACCAGCAATATCTGTAGAGGCTTTACTTTCCTGCTTCTCGGTTTGTACAGCAATCTTGCCATCCTTCTCTTCTAATCGGAGAGCGAGAACTGCTTTGTGTGTCTCTGGAACTTTAACTGAACTTTTGGATCCTTTTGATGAATCCTTTTCCTGACTATTACCAGAGAAACTTTCATATTTGGGCTCACTTTCCACCATGTTCTTAGACTCTCCTGGGTTACCAGGAGACATTCCCCCATTACAAGTCTTCTGGGATAAACTACTGGTTGTCTCAGAACGTGATTCTTCTGTTAAAGAAGAATCTGGGGATGTGGAGTCAGACACCATGCTCTGAATGCTTCCTGCTCCATAGGGAACCACAGAATTCTCTTCATAACCATTCAGGATTTCATCATAGCTGTCATCATAGTCCACAGCACAAATTCTCTGTAGAGATTTATTTCGAAGGGGAACAGTATTCCACTTTTTGTCCACAAAGAATCGGACAGGAGACAAAGTATTTGCCCTAAAGTTAGCAAAGCGAGGTTGCCCTCTCATGCGAATCTCCATGGCCAAGAGCTCTTCATCACTCTCATCCCAGCTCTCATGCTCCTCCTCCATGTTACTGAAAAGTACATCATCCTCACTTTCCTCGCCACTGGAAAACTCTGGGTAACAGAACCGACCCCCTTCATTGCTGATCACTTCTGTGCTCCCACTCAGAATAACATGCTTTCCCTGAGTTTCCTTTATCCCACCGATCATACAACTTGGTGGAAGCTTTCTTTCCAGTGATCTTTTATAGCAATCACTTATCCTTCCTAAGAATGTTTCTCTGGAGTTCATTTCATTTCCACTTATTTGAGGGGTGGTATTCAAGCCTGCTATTTCCTTTAACACCTCAGTTAGCCCATTATTGTTATTTGTTATCTTCTTTGCACTATCATTATTACCATAAGGCTTAGGAACATGGCTAAATTCTTCAATATCATCTTCATTGTTATTATTAAGTGGTTTCTGATTCAAGGATGTTCTGTTTCGGTTCCACCCTATGACAACAGGTTTGTTGTCACTATGTTCTTGGATACTTAGCTCACCACATACACTTTGCCCATCTGCCACCATCATAGTGGGCTTCACAGCTATAGTGGGTTTTTTAGCCACAGGAGGCCGGAAGTTCCCTGTGTTCCTGATACGGTGGTTGTTACTGTGATTGGCATTAGTTTTCACATTGCCATGGGTGATGGGTGCCTTCTCAGGATCTGGGGGGAGCTGGTGCAAGCTTTTAGGTTTAAAACAGTTCTTGCATTCACCAGGTTTCCAAACGTGTTCAGTAAAGGTATTACAAGCAGACATTTTTAAAGTAGAACTTCACAGACAACGCTTTTCTTTCAGTGCATGGCAAAACTTTCATCCGTTAGTTTTCACTTTCCTTATGTGTCACATATAGCAGCTCTTGCCAAGTTCGATCAATCTGTGAGGGGGAGGGGGAAAAGAGAAGAAGGGGGAAAGAAGAAGAAAATCTGAATGGAAAAGGCACTATAAGGCATATTATGATGAATGACTTAAAAAAAAAAAAAACAAACCTGGTTCTATTACTAAACTTTCCCTTGCAATAAAAGATAAGAGAAACTAATTTGGGTATTTCATGAATTTCCTTTAGCATATCAGTATTTTGGAAAGTTCAGTTTTTTAATCTTAATTTTATATGCTCTCACTGAACCATATACAATCTTGATTGATGTCTTTATGCCAATGACACTGTGTGACCATTCCCTCTTGAAAAAGTCTTTGAAGTTGTTCTTACAGTTATTCACTAACCAGTCTGAAACTTCTTACTCGATTGTAGGCTCTACATCTACCCATCCTTTACATAGTAGATATCTCATAGAGTCCTACGACTCAATGCATTTAAAACTAGCTCCTTTTTTCACTTCAAGGAACTCTCAGTTTCTACCAGCTCTCTCTTCTACTCCCCAAAGTGACCTTCTTCCTGTCAGTCCATATTTCAGTTAATGTTACTATCATTTATCTACATAGCTAAGTTTTAACAAACATTTAATGAAATTAAAACATAGCTAAGTTTTAATCCTGACATTTCTTCCCTTAACTGCCAAGTCTATATTCTACTAAACTCCCTATATCAATCTTTTCATCTACTACATTTCACTAGAACTCATTCTTGCCATTACCAGACATTTTGTAGTTCAAAAACTCATTATTTTGCCTAGACTCCTGCTCTAGTCTGTTAACTGACCTTCATGACTGTAGTCTCACTTCATCCCAGTCCAAATCTCTACCCTTATTTTGTTAAGTATGGTCTTCAGAAAAGCAGTATCAGTCTCACATGAGATACAGCACAAGCCACCGTGCCTGGCTCTAAAAAGTACAGTTTTAATGAACAAAGAATTTCACATAAAGAATCAATCTAAATTTGTTCTTGCTGGAGATCATTGAACTGTTCTTTTTGATCAAGTTAAAATACATTTTTCAAGTGCTTATTTGAAGATATTTATTTACTCTTTCAGATATTCTAAAACCCCTTAGCTGATAAAACCATTTTCTGTTAGTCTGAAACTGGAACATTTTGGGCAAGGGGTAGAGTGGCATAAAAAGAATCTGGAAAGCAAATCTAGGGCTAAATCTTGCAGGGCTTTTTAGGCCCTTACAGATTGTGGTTTATTCTAAGAAAGGTGGGGAGCAACCAAAGGGTCTTAAACAGGAGAACAACATGATTTAATATGCATTTAAAAAAGATGACTCTGATCATTCAGGTATAAAACTTTTTTTTCTTTTTCATTTAGGTATAAATCTTTTTTTTTGTTTTTTTTTTTTTTTTTTTTTTTTTTTTTTTTTTTTTTTTTTTTTTTTTTTTTTTTTTTTTTTTTTTTTTTTTTTTTTTTTTTTTTTTTTTTTTTGAGATTAGGTCTTGCTATTTTTGTCTGTGGAACCGCAGGCTCTCGTTGCCCGGGGTACCACAGACTCAAGCAATCCCCAGCCTCAGCCTCCCAGGTAGCTGGGATTACAGGCGCGTACCACCACGCCCAGCTATTTTTTTGGAACTAGGTCTCGCTACGGGCCCCAGGCGGGACTCGAACCGCGATCCCTAGCCCCTGCCGCTTCATAGGCTGAAGCTTACAAGCACGAGCCACCGTGCCCGGCT
>PVHY01012093.1:0-45841 GCA_004024945.1 Uropsilus gracilis
TGTGGCAGTGAAGAAAAACGTAAAACATGGATTCTCACCTTTGGAGCAAGATGAGGAGCTGTGTTCCTGACAAGAAAAGCTGTAAATATAAAGCACTTGGAGTCATTCTCTGAGATGGAAAAGTCATCTTTAAATGCCATGTTAGGAGCAAGGGAAATTGGTTTAGTTTAATGTCTAAAAACAGAGAAGGAAATGATACTTCACTTATTAGAAAGGAATTTCTTTTTCACTAGGATTGTGTGCTGACACAATCCTATTTTACTTATTTTACTTATTTGGGAGCTCATCTTTGACTACAGAGGCATTTTTTAACATGAATGACTCATTTGAAATCTATACTTGGAAATGTCATATTTTCTAAGACTCAAGAGGGATTTACTACATTTTTAAAGATCGATTTCTAAAGGAAAGCATTTTTTATAGATAACACTTAATTCCCTGACATATTACATAAAGAACAACAACAAAAAAAAAAAAAACTTTAGTATTCATAATGCTTATTTCTAGTTCTGACATTTCTATCTTCCAAGGTGGTTTCCTTAATCAGTCTACAGTAAATATCCTCAATTCATCACCAAGTAATTTTTAATTACAAGAACATTAAGAAAACTCTCCCAACATTCAACTGTAGAGTTTATACCAGAGATCTCAAACAATGAATTGTTAATTGGTGTATTTAATATGGTTTCATGTTTCTATGAGAGTATCCAAATAGGCAGAAAGATTATGCATATTCTAAATAATATTGCAATCCTTTTTTAATAGTCTTAATCTGTTTGTAATCATCGTTATTAATGTGATGCAGGGAATATGCTATGAGTATAGATATTCCAAGAAAACATTGATGAATTAAAATTATTCTGAGATTATTTTCACCTAGCTACTCATGCAATAGTCAAACTTGGCAGGTAGTGATACTAGGATTTATTATTAGATTCAAAATAATCTCTTCTGGTAACCTGACTAATTCTTGTGCAAACTATGTTTAGAAGAGCACTTGTTATTAATCAAAATCCCACACACTTTTGGAAAAATACTGTACATAATAATATTATTACACAGATTCCTACTACAAATTAAATTTTTTATTAAGTAACTGAGAATTTCTAAGATGCATTATATAATTGCTTGTTTTACACAGGTAGGGAAAATTACAGCTAAAATTGTCTGTTCCCCAGATAGTTTTGTAGCTATAACACTTTTTAAAAATTTTGCCTCTATCCTTTAAACCCATTTATAAAAAATGCCATGACCATATTCATTGACTGCAGTTTTTCATACACCCTAAGAATTAGAATATAGTCAGCAGAAAAGATTGTCAGCAAAACAGAATCTAAGTGTAAAAATTAAAGTTTGTTTTGAGAATTCCCATCTCTTTTATACTCTTTAAACTCTATCACAGACAGGACAAGACTAGGATAAAACATGATTTAGAAATCCAGGAAGGAATTGGGTAATAGAAATGCAAACAAAGTAAACATTGCAACACTCCTGAGAGTAATTTACAATGATACTGCATAATTTTCGACTTTTGCATACAACAGGGACAATTATCAAAATATATATTTTCTTTCCTTTGTATCTAGACAAAGAAAAACTGAAAATATACACCTGAAAATTATAAAATTTTACCTCTAATAATTAAAGGGCAGTGCAATGGAAGGGAAGAAGGTTGAAACAAGACTTCTGAAAGTATAGGTTTTATAGTATTTTGATATTTGAATCACAAAAGTTCTTGGATTACATTTAAAATAAAAAAAAATAAACACTTGCATTTCAATGCAGAATTTCTTTAGTTGCTCAGACCAGAGAGTTCAGAATTTGGTCACACTGTGATTCATCAATGTTCAGGATTTCTTTGTAGCTAAAAGAGTGATATGTAAATAAAAAGAAAAGAGGAGAGAAACTGATATTAGTTTTTATGGAGCAAATGTTATTAATTTAGAGGGAATGGGAATATAAATTACTGTTGCATATATGAGAGTTTACAGAGGTTTATTGTGAATGAATAATAACATGCAGGTGTTGCAGACAGATTCCATAGCATGAAAAATGGATAATACATTGAATAAAGAGGGCATATCAATGAAACATTCTCTTTTCTTCAAATATTTGAGCAATTACATTTTTAAACCGGTAGATTCTTTAAGTAACTGATGTAAAAGGTGAATATTCTTCCTAGAAGAAAAAAGTAGCTATACACAAAATTTGCATCCATTTAGATGTTCATGTATCATGGGGAAAACTTCCCTATTTTAATATGTAAAAGTAAACACTGTGTCAAAGAAAACTTGGATTAATTCTAACCTCTGCCATTGATGGTTACACAACCTTGGATGATTTACTTAATCTCGCTGAATCTCAGTTCCCAGTTCCCTCATCGTCACAAATGGAATTGCTCATCCTTTTATAGTTAACATTTAGGGGGAATTTAGCATGTTAAATATTGTTAATATTATCATAATATGGCTGCCACATTGAATTAGGAATCCCACAACTGGGTGAAATAATAGTTTGCCAGATCTTATGAGAGTTATTGATAGGTCCTGCTTAGGTTATTTGGAGACAAACTGGTTTCCTTCTGATATTCAAGTATATGTACTCTGAGCTATTTTACAACCACTCATAAGATGTCCTTTCACTCAATCACCTGGATACCTTTCCTCTCATAATCTTTTACAGAGATATATCTGTAGAGTTCCTATTAAGGAAGGGATTCTATGATCTATGGCTTTCTTTCTATTGCTGTCTAGTGGAATAACTTGTGGTCTTTGAATCTAAGTGGATTCCTGAGGCAAACTCAGAAACAGTTTCAAACTCAAAACATTTATTTTCCAATATTTCAAGCTCCTTAATTTACAGTCTGAAAGACCATAGTTTCTTTCAAGCATACAGGGGTGTTCCTGACCACATATATGGTTTCTGTGTTGTGTCTATGAAATGTAAAATGTACTACAAGAGAAAGTACTCAACTGTCCTGTATTTAAAGAGAATAAAGGAGAAAGAGTCATATGCCTTTGGGGCCATGAAGATTGGTCAAAAAACTGCTAACTATCCCTTATATTTTAAACTGTCAGGGATTTTTTCAAAGTGAGATACTATCAGTTCTAATAAGGTAATGGCTTTTAAAAGCCCACTAAGCACTAGTTTATCAATTCCATATTTATCTCACTTTGCATAATCATATAAAGAGAACATGCAAGGTAGTTGATAAATCAGTCTCAACATAAATCTGAGTTTTCATTCCTTTTTGTCATCCCACCAAGAATTTTATCCAAGTTTATCCTTCAATCTTAGCATCTCCTTGGAGGTTTTCAAACATGAGCCAAGAATGATTGAACTTAATGTTTGTTTAATGACTTCAGTTGTGAGGGTTACTGAGTTGTGATGACATAAAAATAGGAGGAACAAGTGTACTTTCCATTCATTTTGTCATATGGTTTTTTTTAAGGCTTTGATATTTAAATAACAAGCAACAAATTGATGACATGTACTCATGACTGATTAGATGAAATCCTCATTCTCCATTACTCTTCACCTTTAATAGTCATAATAATATCAGCACAATATCAATAACAATGCTGTTACGCATAAAAGCATTCACTTCATTGCCATTGACTACAACACTTAGGGGGGAAGGATCTATGGCATGAAAATGTTTAGCTAGTGACACAAGCTTTCAAATTTATTCATCATCAATTCTCTCCTTCCTGAGATTGACTTTTTCCAGTATTAATTCACTCTTTTAAAAATGTAGTGACTTTCTCATTTACTTTATCCAGTTAATTCTGTATAGCAATAGTCACGTCCAGTGTTCTTCCTGGACACAGTTCAAAGATTCACTATATAACCAAATTGATGTTATTAAACTTACATTAAAAGCTATATTCTGAATTTGATCTTTTCCTTAATACACTCTCTTAAACCAATTTTGCCATAATTCAACTTCAAAACATTATTTTTTTTTTTACTATTTCCAGTTCCTTAATTGTTAGACTCTCTATGGCCTTTAATTTCTGCATGTGTTCCTGCCAATACTCTACCAGCTCCTGTTTTTCATATAATATTTTGCCACTTTGCTAATGTTGACTTTTCAGTTTTTATTGAATGGGAAAGAATATGGTCTGCCTTTCAATATGACATAAGCAAAAGCTTTAATAAATTATTTACCTACTGCCTTCCATGAACCATCATCTTTTCAGTCTTCAATGTTAATTACTTCTCACTAGACCAATATTGCATATTTTAGGTCTTTCTGCTATAGCATTCCACTTTCACTGCTGTTTTATCTTTTCATCAGCTTAGACTAGGCTGTGCTTAGACAATTTATAAAACTCAAAATTGAATTGAAAAAACCAATGACTAAACACATCAAAATTATCTTGTGTGTCTTACTGCATGCTAGCTCATGTCCAAAATAGGTTGGTACAGGGATCTCCCATACAAAATCACATGACTGTCCAGGGTAAACCAAGCTTTGTCATGTCAGAGCTGTGGCACTCCCTGAAATGTTAGTTTCTTTGGGATTCTCACCAGAAGAACACAAACTCACCAAAGAACACCAGAAGAAGACAACTAGCATATCTTTTCTATACCTCAGTTTTTGCTCATGACCTATTTGGTCAGGGTTTCTCCCATGGCCGTATGTACTAAAGGAAGATTAAGATGTTAGACTCTATGTTAAGATGATTTGATCAATTACTTTGTAATCTTTCCATATATGTGTTCTTGTATCACCCTGGTTTCATGAGGTGATTATAGCTCCTTTAATACTTCATTAAAATTATATCTGATTCTTCAGGCTTCCTTATAAGTACCTTACAGCCAATATTGACTTAATTATTTCTCTCATTGATTAAAGTCTAAAATTCATCACCAGATCATTTTTAATTTTTTTGGTACCTATAGATATATAAGAAAATAACTGATAGAATATAAGAATATTATACATGAGCAGGTGAAGAAATATGGAACAATAGTTTCTAAGCCCTGAAACTAAAAGAGCAGCTGGAATGTATCATATTCTTTGAAATGAGAGCAAAAGAAATGCGTATTAAGAATGGTCACTGATGTTTCATGTTAATAATAGATTACAATGCCTTTTTAAAAGTTTTAAACTTCTGCCTGTCAACTAAACACATTGAAGTAAAATATTAAAGCTGTAGCCACCTCTATAATCCATTCATAATTAATAGTTATGACATCTATTACAGTCATATACATACTTTAGATGAATACAGATGGGGTTCACATACTAGTCTGAGCTTGGGAAACAACTTTTAACAGAAAGGGTATTACATTCATGATATTACTCCCTGGAGTTGAAAAATGACTGAAACTTACTGCCAAGTTCAATATCTAAGAAATTGTCACGGAAGGAACACAATAAAATTTTTAATATTCAGCACTTTTAGAGAATATAGCACTCGGAATGATCAAGTATGATGGTTAACTTGTCTACTATATGTATTTTGCATGGAATAATGGTTTTTAAATAATTAGAATATGATAGAAATGAATTTTCATCTAAATAATGTAAAATGATTTGATGTTTATAGTGCAGCTGACACTTGAGGGTATCAAACCATTGGTCACCATTATTCTGAAAATTTGGGTAAATGGTCACAAGCAGATAGCTTTAGTGAATAAAAGGTAATGTTTGGGGAATAAAAAATGTCACCACTAATTCTATCCTGTCTGTTACTCACAGGGTGAATGTGAGCAATGTATTCTCTCTGAATAACTTTACTTATCTATCATGAAACAGGGACTGAAATGATGTGAAATATATATAAATAATTTTTTTAAAAAAGAAAATTAATAACTGCTTCCTAGGGTATTCTAGAATATTGTTTGATAACACCCTCACTTATCTTACAGGAACATTAGTCATATTTTAAGATTAATTTAGTTTGTGTTTCCCTTTTTAAACCACCATGTATGATTCCTTGAACAGAAGTGAGTAGACAATTGTAGCAAGTCTAGTTCAGTGGGCGTTGACCCATAGAAAAAGAACATAACAGCAAGTGTCAACTAAACACATTAAAGTAAAATATTAAAGATGTAGCCACCTCTATAATACATTCATAATTAATAGTTATGACATCTATTACAGTCCTATACATACTTTAGATGAATACAGAGGGGGTTCACATACTAGTCTGAGCTTGGGAAACAACTTTTACCAGAAAGGGTTCTGATTTGATTACTTAGTCCTCTTCTAAATGTGTTTCCTCCTTGAAGAAATATTGCACTTTTATGCTAAAATGTCTCATACTTCTTAGTTGCTCAACTCCTTTGCTTTAGATGGATTTCACCTTTTCCTATCACGACTGTTCCAGTTCATGATGTTTTCTTTATCTTCCACAGTCAATATCTAATATCAGGTCCCCCAAGATCTTGTGCACACTAGATTATTAAATACTTGCAGTGTTTCAACTTTAGTGTCAATATATGAAATAGCAAGGTGAATAATGCACGGTTCTTTGCTTAAGAAAACTCATGGTAGAGGAGAGAAAATTTTAATATGAGGTATGGAGCTCAGTAGAGGAAGCATACAAACATTTTATCCATTACTTTTTTGCGAAAGGACATTGCTGATATCCTTCTTATGACAACAACCTTAGTCACTAGTAAATTATACTAAAAAGAGAAGCTTAATTAAACTGAATTTTGATCAATCATTGCTCTTGCCTATCGTGATGTAGTGTTATGTTAGAGAGTTAAATATGCATTTTAAATTTCTTACTGTTGTAAAGTACACACAAAATAAGATTTACTGTTTGGAAGTTAAGTGTATAATTTTAAAGACATTCACAGAGTTGTTGAACCAATCTCTCTTTTCATTTTGCAAGGGAATGGTAACAATTACAGATTTGTTCAATAAGGTGTCTCTTAAAGATACTTGATTCAGAACCTAAGATAGATAAAATTCAATATTTTTCCCTGTGTTTTCTCTATAATGCAACAAGATGTTCCCTGAGTGAACCTCTCTCAAATACAAATCTAATCTAAGTCTTATAGTACTTTGCCTGATATATTTGCAACAGGTGCTTTGTAGGCAACTGATATAGTGAGTGAATAGACAATTCTGTAGGGAGGATAGTGGGTGTATAACTAAAGGTAAGACTTCAAGAACATTCAGAACAGTAGTCTCAAACCATAAATATTGCCAACAAAAGGTAACAGTGAGAAGCACAAGAAAACAGTTTCAAAAACTGTCCAGATCTGAAACTAAAATATGAGAATTAAAGGGAAATCTAAAGCCAGGTCTTATTTTACCATTATGCTACCCTCTAAAAAATAAATTAAAAAATTACATCACAGATAACAAAGGAATTAGCAAGGTCACATACTGTTCTCAGTATTAAAACGCAGCTATTCTTCTGGAATCTCACCACATTGTCTCTTCTTTCAAAGCACTGTATTTTGTGTTATCCAAAAAAGTCAAATACTGCCTTTCTTTTTTTACATATTAAGGTCATCTAAAAGGAATGCTATTAATCATTATTATTTCCTCCCTTTAAAATGTTATTATATATAAAGAAAACAACAAGCACAAGTAATTAATTCTCCATCACCCTTTCTTGATATTGTTGAAGTTAAAGCAAAGAGAAATGCTTTTAGAAAATATTTCCACTTAAAAAAGTATTTGCAGAACTGCAAGTAAGACTTACACATGGGACTATTCAACTTCTATCCAAATTATTTAATTGTATCTCAGGGCCTTTTCTGTATTAAAAAAAAAAGTAACAAGGAGGTAGAAATGTATCATAAAACCTGTATTTTAAAGAAATTTCTAACTCAGAGGAAATGAAGGGAACTGGGAATCAATTACACTTGGGTATGTAATTTGAATAAATAAAAATGCTAGAATGATTGAAGTTTATATATTTGAAGTGGTAGAATGAGTTTTATAGTGGGTGACTGCATTTCAATAATGCAAATATAGGAAGAGGACAAAAAGATAGAATAAGAGAAAGAGATGGAGAAGATAAAAGTTACTTAATGACCTATTTTAAAATGTAGATTGGTATGTAATTGAATAAGAAGTTATGAGTGAAAAGTTGGGGTTGCTTAGAGTGGAAAATGTAAAATCCACTTGACTTCACTGGACTAACAGAAATAATTTTAAAAGAAAACACTAGCACATTTCAAATCACTTTTTAAGATATAACAGCATCATAAACAATAGCTTAATAGAAACTGGGCAATAATGTATTATCAAACTAATGAGCCAATCGATGCAAAATTGAGAAGGAATTAACAACATTCCCTATGTATTTATATATATGTATATATGCATGCATCAAACACCCTGTGTACTAAATACAGCTACATTTGCACACATAGTTTTCTTGTATGTGTGTTTATTCACATTTATGTATTTATGTTCTATTGATGAAAACAACTTGCTTACACACTTCTTTTGAGGATTAACATCTATTACATACGTAAAGTGCTGAATAGAATGTATGTGAATTGATAACATGTCCATATGAAGGAAAGAAGAAAGTTGAACAGTATACAAGAAGATAGTTCTGACCTATACCTGATGTGATAATATTACTATATTTGAGCTAAATTTACCTTTGGGATTTCTGAAGACTAAGACCAGAGGAAAATTGCAAGGAATATTGTTGCTTTGTTAACTAGCCAAAGGAAATATAACAAACATTTTTATTCTATAAATATGTATTATTTTAGTATAAAAATGGCATTGAGCAAAATACTATCTGTTGAACCTGATGAAAATACACTTGAGACAAATACAGTTGGACATAAAGTCTGAAGGAAAAATGAACAGCAAAACTCTTATTGAATCATTTCATACATGTCTAGGGAGCAAAAGAAATTGAATATAATATAATATTGCACCTAAAACTCAGAACAACTGAACTGATGGAAGGGATAATGGAAATAGAGTCCTTGATGTGTTTGGCAATATTTGCATATTGAAGATTGTCTTATTTTTTTAGCTTTGGCATTTTATTAAAAAACAAATTAAATTCCATAGACAAAAACAAAAGAAATGCAATGCTGAAGTTTGCAGAACAAACATGCATAGGAGCCTCAGAAAAAGCAGCATGAAGAACATACCTCTAAAAATTCAGCTGTTTTTCTGCTAAGAAACTAAAATATTTGAACAAAGAGACTGTATTGCAGGTGATAATTTTGTAGGGATAAACATGGTAGTGCTTAGGACATGAAGTCTATCTCTTATTTTTCTTTAAATTTACAGCTTTTATATTTTACATCTTTTCTTTATAAAGATGTACAGAGAAAATAATCATGGGATTCTGCATTTTAGTATCAATGTTTATCTGTGGATTCCTTGTTCAATATGCATTTTGTCTGTTAATTAAATTGCTACTGTTATAGGTGCCCATAAATTCGGTGGGAGAAAGGGCAAGGAGGAAGAAGAGATATTTTTGCAATGGTAGATGTTTTCATGAGTATTAGATAGAGATATTCTAACACAGTATCAAGGCAACAATAATTGAAATGATTATGATTCTTTATATTGCTTCCGCCATGTATTACTAGAATTCCCTTCACAACACTCAGTGTATCTATAATTATTGTATTCTCGCTATGTATATTTATTGTGCATCACTTCTAAATTCACAACTATTGTTTATTTTAGGGACATGACTGTGATTAAAAAGAACAAAAAATCCCATCTTTATGAGTCTTTCATTCTAATATATTAGAAGGTAATACATGAAACAAACATGCAAAATGCATTGAATGATAAGTGTGGGTAGGTAAAAAATGGAGGACAAGAATATAAGAGCATTTAGAAAAGGCTTATTGAAAGCTAGAATCCTTTACATTAAAAGGCTGAAGGAAATGAGAGAAAAGATCCTGTGGATATTCAAGAGGAAAACATACTCAAGGTATGAAAGGGCAGGTTCAAATATTTTCCCATCCTATTACAAATCGACTCCACAGAAGGTCTGGATAGTATGTTTTCCTCCCCTATTCATCTATACAATGCCTAGCTTGGTATCTGACCCATACTAAGTATTTATTGTGTATCTGTTTAAACAAAATAACTTGATATTTATAGTCTATTTCATAATGCTAAGTCCAGCCTGGATCTCAATTAAAATGACACACATTAAGCCTTTTCCTAGTCTCTCTCATTATGTTAGGTCTTTCACTGAACATTCTCATAGCAGTGCATATTTTTTCTTCCAAAATATGAATCACAATTATAATTAATTTGCTCTTGTTGCAGAATAGTAACCCCACTACCTGAAGGCATAGAAATAAAAAAAAAAAAAACTATGCCACCAGTTTTTGAGAAAATAACTAGGTTAATGCTAGATCACCTGGAAAGTCTCTCAAGTTAGCCTCCCCAAAGATGGAACTTTGGATAATGTGCATGAGATTTAATAATAATAATAATAATAATAATAATAATAATAATAATGCAGAAAATGTAAGTTGGTGGAAGCTGATCAGATGCAGTTAAATCATGGCATAACTTGGATTTAGGTCTAGAACAGCAACAACTGAGTACCTCTTGCCTCTTAATCTCATCCATTTAGCCATGTGCCAGGTGTTTTACTTTGCTATTCCATGGCTGTATTCATTCTGGGCATGTCACCCTGAGGATGTGAGCACTACTGGAACTGTGCTCTCAAACACAACTTGTCAACTTAATCCATGCTTAATTTTTTTCTTTATTTAAAATAGGGATATTTGTGTCTCATTGCTTAAAGTCCACCTTAAATAATAAATAGAAGGGGAGACTATCAGAACCATCGCAGTTTCAATATAAGTGGTCATCAAATTTTACTAGATCTCTCATTTTATTCATCATGATATCCCTAGTGGCTAGAGCTTAACATATAGTAGATGTCCATAAGTGTTTACTGAATGAATCCATGTGAAATTTTCTCATGCTTTCCTAAATATTTACACCCCTTACTATGAATTATTAGTCAATGAACTTGCATTCTTATTACAGAAAATAGAAACCATCTGACTGGAACTCTCCATCCTTTTCATCTTCATAGTATCTATAGCTGCACTCATATATTTCTCTTGCAAAATGAAACTTTCATCAACAGATGCTTTTTAGGAAATGCTTTCAGTGATGATGGCAATGATGATGAATACACTCTATTTGGCACTCACAATGTGCTGGACTTTTCTTAAAATTTAGGAACCTTACACGATCTCTTGTAAAATTACACATTCTTGTTCAACTCAACTAGCTTTTAAACCGTTATTAAAAATAAAATAAAATCTTCATATAAATCTGCATGCCCCTGAGAAATTGTGCTTTTTTTTTTTAAACCAACAGCTAAATATTTCAAGGAGCTATATGGAGTGAATTTCACTTATCCAATCCCAATCCTTTCCAATTTGTCTATCATCAAAATAGCTTGGCTAAACTGACTTCCATTGTATTTCAATATTTGGATTTTTTTCTACCCACATCTTACTTGTGTTTTTATTTAAATGTCTTCTTACCAAGACTGAAGAAACTTTCTCTTCCTCCTATGATGTAAAACTTCTTAGTTTTCTTCTTATTGCTCAAACCCATTCTTCTTTGGCTGCTTTATACTTATCCCATCTGATAATTACTAACAAATTCTTCAGACAGGACTTGCTCTATACAAACTTTTTCTCTTTTGGTCTCTAACTTTTACTTATGCCCATTTTTCTCAGGTAATATAAATATAGATAAGCATCACAAAATAAATCTTTTGTCCTATTTCTCTTTTGAAAATTTCCTCTTTAGAAAAATCAGGATTGAGGAAATACAAAGCATGAAAGGATACTAAATATAAAAAAAAATTAAATAAGTTAGTAAATGATAAATTAGATAAATTCAGTTCTCTGACTATGGACCAATAGTGAGCATATTGATTAAACATGCATTCAGCACTGCACAGTTTATATAGAGATATTCTAAAACATACACATTTTACTTAAAAATAATGAATTCCCTATAGATGTGAATTCACTTTAATGATGCAAAAGAATACCTTTCAATATTTTGAAATAGCTTTAATAAACAGATAAATTAATCATAATCACAATGACCTTAATCAGTATTTGAACCATGATTGAAATTGCACCCTAATCATTAAAAGTGCATATTTTATATTGTTAATTTTTATACAAGATATTTAAGTATTTCTTTAGCTTTTTCTTGCCTTTATTTTTAGTCATGTGAGCTATTATTAATTTTACTTATTTGTTTACTGTCTATCTTAGTTGGTAGAATGGAAGCACTAAGTGGTCAGAGATTTCTGTCTGGTTAATTTATTGCTTTATCTCCGGTGCCCAGCAGAGTGCCTGGCAGAAATCAGGCAGTCAACAAATTTGCATTAATAAGATTATTGACTAATCTGCAAACCTGGTCACCAGTAATAAATCATTTTGAGGTGATAAAATGCTTATTATGCAAATTTATGTATATTCAATCTTTGAACATAACTAATTTCTGAATGAAGTGCTGCTTGTACTATGACATTTAAATAGTATTCATAAAATAGTGAAAAGAGGAAATGAGTGCAATCTGCCTTTATTTGTATATTCCCCTGTTATTCTGCATTAATTGTTGGTACAAATATTCTAAACTCTTATCTCATGAGCTGCTTCTACAGAGAATGAACCTCTTGATTTTACAAAAAGAGGAAGACAGTTGTCCCTTTAGGTATGAGAAATATATTTTGCCATAGCCAGTCTAAGTTTAATTCCTTTTTATTTTAATAAATATTATATTGCAAGAGTGTTGTAACTTACAGATATTGCTTTGGCATTTAAATTAAAAATATGGAAAATTTAAGACGTTTTAGGCAGCTCCAATAAAAATGAAAGCAGATGATATATATTGCTCCGGTAAAATCTCTTTGCAACTCTAGTTCTACTTTAGCACTTGATGCCCTTTGCTCATAGTCCCGCAGAACTTTGATCTCATTTATACATTTTGTTTATTCAATTACTGTACTAGAATAAGTTATGGCAATTAAAATCCAAATGTAATATATTTGAGGAATGCTGTATAACCTGGAGCCCACACATGCATAAATTAAAACTCAAAAAAACATATCATACATACCTTATATATGAATTCTTTTCTCTTATAATAAATTATGTTTGTTTTTGTTATCTTAACCTATAAATGAAGGCACATGTAATCATTTAGTTTTTTTTTTTTTTTTTTTTTTTTTTCTAATCCATGTCCTGGTTTATCTTTTTCTTTTATTGGTAAAATGAAGATTTCAAAGAGCATGTTATCGTTTTTGGTCAAATGCCTCATTTGAACATATTGCCAATATTTAAAACTGTAGTCGTGTGAGGTCTACTTTGCTGTTTGGTTCTAACTAGATTCCATTCCCTTTTACTTTACGAAATGACTGCTTGATTTTTTGCTATGGCCTCCTTACCTCTGCTCTGACTTTCCACTTTCCACAGTTCAATGGATTAAGGGAATTTAAAGGATTAAGTCCCTAATCCTACCCCAGTTTTCTCACAGGTTCTAGGCCTGTCAACTGAAAGAACCAACACTTCAACCTGCTGAAATTTGTTAACTCACCGTGAGCTTTTGATTTAAGATGAGCCACTAAAAGTCATTCACCAACTCTTGCTAGATATATATTAAGGGGAGAATTTTTTGTCATTTCAAATTATTAACCTTCTAGGAGGTAGACCTTTTGCTTTTAGCAGACATGCTTGTAAATGTTGGAGAAATACTGCTTTCTGTGGCTTCCCTTTCTCACTCCGCCCCAACAGAACTGCCCTCCTTTCTATTCCTCTAGCATATGACACATAGTGCCTCTTTCCAGTCTCTGCACTTGCCAGTTCACTGTTCCATCAGCTATCCTTGTGGCCACTTTCTCACTCCTGCCAGGTGTTCATTTACATATGCACCTTATCAGTAAGGCCTCCCTGGTTATTAATGAAGCTGTCACATACATGGTTTATTTTTTCTCTGTAGCATAGCACTTATCTTTATAATAAATCATGTGTATTTTTATAATAGTTGTCTTGTTAGTAGTCTGTTTCACCCAATACAATGAAAGATACTTGAAGGAAAAACATCTATCTTTAATAAGAAAAGTGAAATGTGTAAGTCATGTTTAAAAGGAACAAAGATTTTGTGATTTCAAAAAAAAAAGAGCTGTTTATTCCTTATTCATTAGATTTTACACATTAAGGTTGTAGATATACAAAATCCTATGTATAATGTACTAAGGAAATAAAATATGCTAAGGAAAATATATGATTAAAAATAAACATGAGTCTATATTTAAGAGACGTTTTTATATCCTTTGTAGAGAACTTAGTATGTAGCATAAGAAAGAGAAAGACTTAGGCTGCTTAAATGTGCTACCACAGAGTTCTGGTCACTTTGAGGATAAGGAACTTATCTACCAATAACTCATCTACGATGCTCATCTCATGACTTAAATTCACACACTCCTTATGTTAGTGATACTTAGAGCCTTTGGCAATTGCTGGTGGAGCTGTGCAGCGCAGTGTTGATTATAGTCTCAATGAAATCACATAGTTAATTGTTGAAGAAGAGAAGCTAATTTATGCAATGGTATGATTGAATATTTTCAAGTAAGCTAATGAATGATTGGATAAAGTAGTATGTGAATTTGCATGTCTTTATAGTTTAACCTTAGATTTATGAAAAAAGACAAAATATACTAAAAAGTAAAACCAATATTAATAACATTCCTGAAAGTAAGAGGCTTTGGTGTATTGGTATATTTTCAGAAATGTTTCTGATCAGCTTTAAACTAATTTCTCTAAACTAGAAAGCTTATTCACACTCTAAAAAATTTTTTTTCTTAAATATATCTCAATCCTGAGATAAGAGATTGATATAAGAAATGAAAATAGTACATGTCTGTTTACTAAAACACTAACCACCTTCCAAAATAGAATATTTTAAACTGGTCTCTTGCTGTGTCATGCAATACTCAAAATACATATTTTTTATTTGTTTGAAATAAGTTTCTCTTGCTTCTAAAATCAACACGATAAGTTTTACCAGCTCTTGTAACTCCTAAATCCACATGGTTTTTTAAGTACAAGCTAAAGTAAGTACAGGTCATGGAAAGTCTCTTTTGAAGAAAAAAAATTTTCAGAACAAAAATAAAGCACTTAAGTCTGTCATAAAGGGAAAGAACTGACAAACACTTGAGATTTTATTTCAATGTGTTTTGCTTTCTTTTTAATGACAACTTATATATTGCACATTATCCCAACAGAATATGTCTATAATATTCCTATTTTCAAGATTTCCAGTGAAGTTGTTTTCTTTTGAGAATAAATAAATTCTTAATCAATGCAGAATCAACACCCAAATATGTATACACAGAAAAGCATAGTCTACTGCTCTGCCTTTCAAGCTGAGTCTAAGCATGAATCATCTGGGGATTTCATTTATTGTTGCTTCTTCTTGCATATGAGCAACAATATAGAAACAGGGAGTGTTGGTGCAACAACTCGCTGATGGAAAAAAAAAAAAAAGAAGCAGAGAGTCGTGAAACAGGTTCCTGGCGTCAGATCTACTCATCAGCAGTGAGATCCTGGCCTTGTTGTTGATGGAAATATCTTATATTATAGCGTCAGTCAGGAAGGGTAGGAGGACCAGGGATAAAGTTGAAAATATGTTATTAGACATTTTAGCTTTAGGGGGGGATGTGTGTCTACTGACCAGCTATTTGTCTTAATCATCAGATACTGTAATCAAACCATATTCCTGACTGCTGCTCATTGTTCCAGCCATGTCAGCATTTCACTGATCAAACCACTGCTGGAAGGCATGCATCTCTCTCTGGCTCCCCAGGTCTCCTGGTCACATCTCTTGATGCATGCTCATTGGCCTAAGGTGACAAGGTGTCCTGTCTGCTTAACGCAAAAGAGCTTGTTGCTTAGTCCATTACATTCTCTACATTCAATATCTGATTTACTGGTTGGCTCTGACTTGTTACACTACAAGTAGGTATTTCCTTAGCAGACTCACAGCTTCTGTTCACAAAGTCTGTGGTAAGGCCTGGATTCTCCATCCATTCCTTAAAGGGAATTTATTGAATTCTTCACCATTCTGAATTTAGTCGTTTGTACTTTCTTGCTACTTTTTCTTTTTTTTTTTAAGCATCTATGTTTATTTTACACAATGTAGAGTTTCTCCCCTCAGCTGCAATCACCATAGTTTTCTCACCACCAAAGTGCCCTCCACTGTGTTCCATGGCTCCCTTACAACAGTATACTTCCCTATGTAAGAAGACTAGTGAGTTTCTCTTCAAAAAATTTTTCATGAACATAAAATTAAATCAAGACACATACATGTATGCATACCTGTATATAAGTGAATATTTAATTCATTGCATTCATATATATTCGATTATTTTATGCATTAATTCATTTATTGATTAATCATGCATTATCATCTATGGTGCAACTGAATCCACAGCAGAATAGTTAGAAATCCTGACTCTCCTGGGTAGGTGGCTCTATTTACTTACCTTTGCATTTTGAAACTATTGCCTGGGAGTTCCCTGTTCTTTATAATTACTGACTCTTAAAGGAGACCTAATTTTCCAACCTTCGATTATTAAAGCCTTCAATCAGGAGAAAACTCCAACGATGAGTCCTTCTGTTTGTTTTGATTGCTGCTCTGAGGAGCAGTTCCACAGCTGTGACTCTCATTTTCACATTATGGCCGTAACATGAGAGAAAACCTTACAGTGAATGGGTATAGAGAGCTAGTAAGGTTTTATAGGAACACATTATCCACTCGTTCGACCCAGATGGGTATTCAAGCAGCTCAACCCTTTAATTCTCCTTTATTGCAATCATATTTCATGAGCATTTCTCAACATTCTAACAAGTAGGTAATGCTCTCCTAGTTTTCCATTTAACTGAAAGGAAGTTGTCCCTTACCTTTTATTTAATTGACTATGCCATTGAGATGTAAACTGGTGAAGTCATTATGGAAGGCAGAATGAATTTTTCTTTTAAAAAAAACTGAGAAGAATTTTGATCTGATTCAACTATTCCACTACTGGAATTTTTTTACTTGCAGAATATTTTGCTTGCAGAATATAAAAGAGATATATGATTATATCTAATTCAATCGATGCATGATTATGTTGATCACCACATTATTTTTTATATTCATTATTTGGAATCAACCTAAGAAACTGTCAAACAGATAAACTGATAAAGAAAATGTAGTGTACATACACAATGGAATACTACTCAGTGTTTTAAAAAATAAGATAAAATTTTGTCATTTCATCCACGTGGTTGAATCTAGAGCGTATTATGCTAAGTGAAATCAGTTAGACACAGGACTAGTACTGTATGATTTGATGTTATATCAAATTACATTTTTGTACATGGTGCATTCATTAACATAGACTTATAAGTATCACTTTGTACATTGGTCATTTAAATCTTAAAGAAAACCAAGAGGATTTACAAGTCCAAAAAGATGATAATGTTGGCTTCTTGGTCAAATTTTATTTTCCTTCAGTACATGAAATAGATCATCTCACTGCCTTCTGATTCAATCAATGACTTCTGCTAAAAAAAAGTCACCTGTTTTATTGAGGAGCCCTTATTTTTGATAGGCTATTTTCTTTTACTCCTTTCACTATTCTTATTTTGTATTATGACAATTAGCTTAGGAAGTGCTTCCGTGTCTATCTTTGTGTTTATCCTTCTTGGAGTTTATTAAGATTCTTTGATTTGTATTTTGATATATATTTATCAAAATTGGGAAATTTTCAGATGTTATTCCTCAAGTATTCTTTCTGCTGTTTTCTTTTTCTCACTTATTGTGGAACCCTCACTATGTAAATGTTGATGTTCTTCATGGTGTTTGACATTAACTTTATGCTGTTTATTCTTCATTCTTTCTCCATCCTTCTGCAACTCAAACTGAATAACCTCAATTGCAATATCTTCATATTTACTACTTATTTTTGTCTTGCTTGCTCAATATGGTAACTTTTTTAAAAATTTTAGTTACTATACTTTTGACTTCATAATTTATGTTTCATTTCCTTTTGTAATTTCTAACTTTTTACTGGTCTTTTCTATTTGCTTATATATTGTTCTACTGGTTTTATTTATACTTTAGTTCATTGAGCTTAGCTATGATAACTAATTTTAAGTTATTTTTTTTTCCCCCAGAAGTTAGATGTGTGTTTGCTCAGGGACAATTTTTATAGTTTCTTGTTTAGTTTTATTTCATATTTTGTTGTAAATTGAACATTTTGAATATTATAGTGTGGTAGCTCTTTAAGTTAGATTATTTTCTTACCCCAGGGTCTATATTTATTGCCTTCTATGGATTGTGTAGTTTATTTTGTGAATTTTCTAACTATTTTCATTAAGTTTGTGGTGTTTTGTGTGTATTCTCAGAATTTTCTGCCACTTTAACTTCTTGCCATCTTGTGTTTTCACAGAAATTTCTTGACCAATTAAAGTTGAAAATGTAAAGGAAAGAAAAGTGAAACAAACAAGAAAATCTATCCTAATTATAGTAGAATTGCTGTGTTTGGAGAATTATTTCAATATTTAATCAAGGCCTTTTCTTTTTTCTTTTTATTTTATTGATTGTATACACACACAGACAGACACAAACATATTACATCATTGCCTGCCCCAGGTTCTCCCATCTTATCTCGTGTGTCATCCCCTTCCCTAATTTTACTCTCCTCCCCCTTTCTTGCTCTATGCTTCAGTTCTGCTAGCAGTTTAAATTTTTTCTTAGTCCAGGCACGGTGGTACATGCCTGTAAGCGACAGCTTATGGAGTCGCTGCGGGGTCTGGGAATCACGGTTCGAGTCCCACCCAGCCCAGGGCAACACAGTGAGACCTAGTCCCAAAAAATAACTGGGTGTGGTGGTGCGCACCTGTAATCCCAGCTACCCTGGAGGCTGAGGCTGGGGATCGCTTGAGTCTGTGGTACCCCGGGCAATGTGAGCCTGTGGTTCCACGGGCAAAAATACCAAGACCTAGTCTCAAAAAAAAAAAAAATTTTTTTTCTTGCCTGTTTGTTTTCCCTGCATCCCTCATATTAGTGAGACCATCACATATTTCACTTTTTTCTTTCTGGTTTACTTCGACTAACATGATTCCTTCTAGCTCCATTCATGTTACTGCAAATAAAATAAGTTTGTCTTTTCTGATTGGCCTTCTCAACTGCATAAGTCACTGTAAACCTAGAGATTAGCCTAATAAGTAATCTAGAATCTTAGCATAATTTTTCTGTGTATGTAGCTGACTCTGTGTTTATAATTAATTTTCTAAATTCCCTGGCATATGGAGATGCTTTTCAATACCCTACTATCTCGAAGAAATTCTCCCCAACGTCTTCCCAGGCTTCTATTCATCTATTGTTTGCCTCAGATGTAATCTCCAGGTAATGGTGTGATTCTTTCATTACACAGCATTTCCAAGAAAATACCCTCTACACAGCTATTTTCTGGATTGAGAGAATTGTGATTGAGGTGAAGCAAAATCAAACACCTTGTGTCTTTCCTTCAAGAAGTCAAAGACAGCCCAAAACAGAATAATATCTACTCTCATAAACACTTGTGTCTTTCCTTCAAGAAGTCAAAGACAGCTCAAAACAGAATAATATCTACTCTCATAAACACTAGGATACAAGTCTTGCATTGAAACATGGGCTGTTCTCATTAAAAGGGCTGCTGATCCAGGGCGATGGGTATAAAATGACAAACTGAAATTGTCACAAGATTCCCTGTGATTTTTAAATTGTCTTTTTCTTGATTCAGCACACAGTTAACTGCCATAACTTTTGAAAATATTCCAGTATTTATTTAGACAAAGTTGATTCTGAAAGTCTTTGCTTGGATCTTGAATGTTTCTATAGAGGAACAAATTCTTAAAACTGCCTACTCTGCCATTTTTGATGTGGCATATGCTTCAGTCTATATTTTTGTCAATAGATTTTTATTGGAATAGTCACAAATGTTTTCTGTTTGTTTGTTTGTTTGTTTTTAATGCATAGTCAGTAGCTGTTTTTGAACTACAGTGGCATCATTGTATATTTGCAACAGATATTGTGTGAACATAGCATCGAAATATTTACAATCTGGTGTTTATGGAAAACAAAAGGTCACCTCTGGCTCTAGGTTAAAGGAGTCCAGACTACTTCTATCACAGTTGTGGAAATTACCAGAAGTAAAATTATTACGAAGTGCTGAGAACTGCAATGAAAACAAAAAGCCAGAGAAATCCTGCCTTTTTAAATTCTGGGTACAATGTTTCCACATGACAAATGAGATTACAGTGGATTACTTTGGTTTGGCACTTTCATAGGATGTAATGAAGAACCCTGCAGTTCTGCAGATTTGCCTTAAGTGGACAGGTGAGGTGAAGCTTGGGAGCCCCTACTGTGATTCAACTAAAACAGACCTGCTTTTATCTCTCTTACATATCAGCTCACATAGAACATTTTATTTACAAAAAGTACCATTTTACTTGTTAAAAAGATTAAGAAAATAGCTTCTTTGATTAATTTGTCATTAATTCCACAAAATTTATATCTAATTACAGAAATGCAAGAACTAGATTCATAACTGCCATATTTTTATTTTACATTATTACTCCTCTAAGAGATTGCAAATCATTTTTAAAGTAGATAGCAATCTATATATTGTCACCCTGTAGAAAATAATGTTTTGATGAAGGATTTAAATTGGTGTTTATTTGTAGGATGATTTGTGAGACTTTATCTAAAGTGAGTCGAGACTGTCCTCAAATATTATAAATTCAGTTATTGTCATTCTATAATTAGATACATGACAAATCTAACAGATTACCCCAGAAAGCTTGCTCAACTTGTACTTGGATATAGCCAGGGAGAGGGAAAAACAACAGAGGTAGGAAGGGTGAAAGAGATACTAATGGAGGGGAAGTTTGACTTCTTTAAATCAAAACATCTGCTAGGGTACTCTATAAGATCATTTTATGAGAAAAATAGTAAAATGTACAATAGTCTTATTTAGAACTTAGACTTCAGTTTTGTTTTGTGTGTGTGTGTGTGTGTGTGTTTTTTTTTAATTTTTGTTTTTCCCCTTTGCAAATACTTGGAATGAATATAGAGATGGTCATATTTGAAAATAGATACAAATACATACTTTCTAAAGAATTATTAATCATAATCCAAAAATTATAGGTCTTGGTTTAGAATTATTAGCTATCAAATAGAATATAAGCTTCTTCTTTCTCTTGCAGAATTTTTTTTTATTTTGATACTTTTTTTTTCAGTTTCTGGTATTCATCATATATAAAAGCATAAAGATCTGAGCATCTCAAAAGACTTGTAAACTTAAGGAAGGCTACACTGTATTTCAGGAAACAAATTCTGAGGTGTTTTTTGTTTTTTTTTTTTTTTCACAAATTGTCCTAACACAATTTGCATATCCTTCAATAATAGATTTCTGTCTGCTGAAAGTTATATACATATGTATGAAAACAAAACTTCAGTTCTCTAAAGCTTGTAGATAAATATAAACAAAGTAATGGTTGGCGAGTGAGGTCTTATAGAATATATCTAAAGGACAAGATGGCTCCCAATTCTTTTATCTTTGACATAATGGAAAAACTAACACTATTACATTTTTTTTTTACCTCATCAATAATGCTACATATCTCAGATTGTCTGAGATGTTTACAGGGATCTAAATCCATGAACTAGAAATGATTTTGACCTTTTTTTGTCTCATTTCCTATTTATATCTGTGTGTGCTCTCTATACATAAATATACATTCACTGTAAGATCTGCATATTTCTTCTAGAAATATTCTTTAAATATTTACTAAAGACATTAGATATTTTAGGTTTTGTGGCCCATGGAATTTCTATCACCATCACTTAAATCTCCCCTTGTAGCATAACATTAGCAAGACAACATATAAACACATCAGTGTGGCTGTATTTCAATCAAGTTTTATTTATGAATTATGAAATTTTAATCCCATGTAATTTTTGAGTGTTGCATGATATTGATTTCCTCTTGACTGTTGTTAACTAATTCATAGGTAAATATCATTCCTAACAATTGAGCCATATAAACTAGGTGGCCCATTGCATTTGACCCAGGATCGATAGTTTGTCCACCACTGTGTTATCTCATCTCCTGTGTGTATTATTGAAAGTCTTATCTCTCACTTGATAACAACTACAGTGGGAAACACAATGCACATATCTGTAAGAGAATTGCTCCAACTGTAGGAAGAATGATCAAAGTGATTTAGCTAAGTTGACCCCACTGCCCACAAGACCTACTTTAGCAATTTCAACACAATTACAAATTATGTGTTTTTCTATTAGCTAGTCAACAATGGCTAGAAAAATATATTCTATGTAGAAGTTGGTATCTACTCTTTGTGAGGAATTTCAAGATGAAAATGTTACAAGAAGCCTCTTATTTGAACACATTCAGCATTAAAATATTAATGGCTGTTAAAAAAAAAAGACTTTTCCTAAGGAAAGTGTGCTAACAATCAGCCGAGAGACTCCATTGCATCGTTTTCAAACTGGGTGTTCTCATGAATACACATATGTGCATTCAGCCCATTGACTAGTATATCTTGCCTCATGCATCATTTGTTCAGTATTTTTTGAGCACTTAGTACTGGCAAACAGGCAGGGAATAATATTTGCTTGTACCTATTTTCAATGAAATACTCATATTTTTTTAAAGAGGAAAATGAGTACCCTCCAGAAAATCCTGGGATGCATTTATAAATATTGTAGACAAACAATAATAACTGGAGTATTTATGAGGAGGGAGGTCCATTCAATAGCTTGGTTAGTTGGAGTCTCTCTGAGGAAATGATGATCAAGGAATATTCTTGTATTGTCTCCAACTAGAGATGAACTTTTCAGTAATAATAATAACTATATATCAATATTTGACTACCTATACCAACCACATGAAATAGCACCTTTGGTTATCATAAGAACTATATGAAAAAAGATGATACTAAAGGACAAGGAAGCAAATAAAATAAGATTCCATTCTCACAGAAGAGTAAGTGGCAGTCAAGCTATCATTTGAACTAAGGTGATAGGATTCAAAGTGGGTACACTTAAACTAACTCACTAATCCTATTATCCCACAGGAAATGAATCCATCATAGACTTCCATTTTACAATGAATTTTCACTGAGCTCTGTAACTTGTCTTACATGATTGTCATTACTGACTGGTACACTTCTATTCCAATCACATTCCTACAATAAATGCATTATACATTCTGTTTGGCTAAATGTCTAGTATTAGACTCAAGAAACTTAGTATATGTGTACTATAATCCACAGTTTGTTTATATTAAGGTTTAAATTGTGGAGAGAAGTCTTACATGCCTTAGTTCCAAACTTTTAAAACAAGTCATTCTAATATACAATAGCATTATCTTTCCATCTTTTATTCAAATCCTCTTGCTCTTGCCAAGTAGCATTCTAAATCTGTTTTTCTCATTTAATTTTTTTATGCATGGAATTGTATTCATTGCACAGAGGATTTTTAATATAGTTGCCAATATTACATAGAAGTCATTGTCCTTAAATTTACTACAGATGAATCTTAATGCTACCTCAAATATTGAATTGCTTTTATTATTTGTTTGTATGTTCATTGATTCTCCTTGCAGTGGCAAAAGCTGAGATGCTGGTTAACTCTCCCTAGGGTTACTATTCAAAGTTGTAGTTTTATCTATTTTGTTACTCTCAGTTTGAATGCACATTGATTTTAAGCAAGCTCACAGTTTCTTACAATTCTTTTAGTTTACCATACTTGATGCTTAGTATAACACTATGGATTTTCTAACCAAACATTTTTAACTTCACTATGTGAATATATTGAGCAATAGGCTTGGGAACATATGTTTCTATTATTCTTTCAGATACTTGGCAATGGAAAATCAGTACAAACACTAGGTTCCCACTTGTATTTGTTTATAAGATGCACCTGATATTCAGTTGAAGCAAACAGCAATACAGCACATCCTGCAACACCTCAAGTTAGTTAACGGCTGAACAACAGGAAAGTAATGTATAATTCTGGGGCATGCTAGGTTTCAGTACAATCTCTTCCCAAAGCAAACTCCATCCCTTGTTACCATGAAAGCTGAAGTGCATATGAGTCATGAGGATTTACTTTCACCTGCTTTCTGCTAAGGTATTTCCCATTGGGGCATGCCTGGAAAAACTTAGTGCTAAATACATTACAGTAGAACATAACCTGGCAAGACTCAGCTTTGGAGATTTTTCCCCCCTAGAGGAACAGCAGGTGGTATTTCACCAATGCAATCCACAATGAAGGCAGACTATTTCTTAAGTGCTAAATTCTTTTTATTTCTTCTGTCAGTTGTTGACATCATAAAACATTATCTTGTTTTTTTTTTTTATCAAGATGCCTAACAATTTACAGTGTTTCAGTTTTAAAGATCCTCTGCAATAAGAGTTACTATATTTCAAATGTATATTAGGAATATACATCTTACAAATATACAGATTGTTTTCAAGCATTTTAAAAATATGTATTGATATATAAATCATAAGTGATATAGATAATGTGCAAAATGAATAAAGTCAGTAGTTTGTGCATATATTCAGGCTGATTTGTGCCCCCACATTCCTACATTGAAATCCTAACCCCCTACACCTCATAATGCCACCCTTTTTGAAGATACAGCCCTTACTGAGTTAAATAGATTAATAAAAGTTCTTTAGGGTGGAGCTTAGTTCAATTCAATAAGACCATTTTTAGCAGAAAAAATTAGGATGCACAGAGACCCCCTGCAAATCACTAGGAAATAAAGGTCATGTGAGTACATCCACAGTCAAGGAGAAAGGCCCAGAAGACACCAAACCTGTCTGCACTGTGACTTCCAGACTCTGAGAGAGCACGAAAATAAGTTTCTGTTGTTTAAGCTGCTCCGTCTCTTGTATCTTGTTATGGTAGCTTCCATAATACATGTCTAACAACAAGGCTAATAATACATGTCATTTTTAAAGCACATCTTCTTGAGTTATGAAGAAAGAAAACAACATCCCTGGGCCTGGATTGCTGAGAGAAAAGGAAAAACTGCACTGAGTGAGAGAGAGGTGCTACTTGTGGTCTGTGAAATGCACGCCAGCTGGCAGTGAAGTCTGTGGAAATGCATGTAGTGAATCTCCAGATCATCTGTCATTCAAGCCAGACTGGGACTTCCCTTCCTCTCTTTATATTCCAACCTTTTCCCCCAATTTTCCCTTCCGTGAGTTCTTTCATTCCCTTAAGATTTCTCTGAATGATTTTTTGCTTTAACAGGTTGTAATTGCATAACAAATATGCAAGGGGAAAAGGAAGCATTCTCAGAGGCAACTCCACACACCAGACAAGAGAATTATTAGCAATGCTGATTGAATCATTCTTTGACTTATTGTCACTTTTTTGCCCATTTTTACTGAGTAATTAAGAAGTCAGTTTCAGTTGATATTTTTTGGTCAGAGGCAATATCTTAATGAATTTACCAGGTGAAATAGTTTATTAATACAAAAGGTGAGCTTGTCCTTCCTAATATCAGAATTTCACTCAGTGCTCATGGTTTTCAGAACACTGATTCAGAGGGCTACGTGAACTACTATATGTGTTCATTGCAATACTGTTTACAATAGTCAAATTTCAGCAGCAATTTTAGTGGCCAATGTCAGATGAGTGAATTGAGATGTGATATATACTTTATGCACACAATATAATACACAGCTATTAAAAAAAAAGAAAGAGGTGAACTCTTGCTATAGTTCTCAGACTTATTAGTTCTAGCTCCCTTCACATCCTTCAAAATTACTGAGTATTTCAAATAGCTTTTCTGATGCAGTTTATCTATTGACACCAGTATATAAATTAATGTGGAAAATGATACATTTTTATTTAACCTACTTAAACAGAATAATATTATTGTACATGTTAACATCATATTTTAGGGAAAAATAGTATTTTACAGAAAACCACTACTCTGAGCTGCCCTACCTTCTGAGACTTTACATATATGCTCTCACTCAGACGATTCCAAAATATGCACATACCCTCTTTTTATCAGGGAATTTCATCCTCACTTATAAGCATGTAAGAATGTACTGGGAAGAATTTGCAGTTATTTTTCCTCCTCAAGCAAAGTACCTCATGGCTTTTTAATTCTCAAGGAAAATGCTTTAAGGGCAATGGAATAAAGTCAAGCACAATGCCTCTTGCTTCTGGGCTCATGAGTTTCTTTCATAGAGGGGAGGGTTCTGTTCACAAGCAGAATTAAAGTTCCTGCCACTATTTTTGATATTTCCCTAGCCTACTTCTTCGTTGATTATTCATCAGAAGGGTTTACTGCCAGGTTTTCTCCTCTGAAATAGTAATATTTCCTTCCTTCCTTCCTTCCCTTCCTTCCTTCATTCCTTCCTTCCTTCCTTCCTTCCTTCCTTCCTTCCTTCCCCTTTCCTTCTTCTCCCATTTCCCCTTCCCTCGCTCCTTTTCCTTTTCTTTTTTTTAACAAACAGACTGATATCCCCCAATACATTTTTTTCTATTTTATTTTATCTGACACACTATTTCTTCACTGTCTAAGAGCAAATCTGACAGAGTATGCACTCAATAGAACTGATTGAGTTAAATGAGGTCAGATGCTTTAGTGTGAAGGAAAAGGACATTCCTTTGAATTAATACAGGGATGCCATAGATAAGGAAGAATACCTTTCTAATTGAGGAGGATAAGACTATAAGATATAAAAGAGTTTTGCTAAAAATGCCAATTGTATTTGTTAAATGAGTCGAGAGAAATCTGCATTAAATATTCAGTTTAACTCAGATTAGATTCATCTACTACAACAATAATGACAGTGGCACATGATGGTCACAGAACTCATTTTTAAATAGGTGCATTACTGAAGAAGGGTTTGTTAAGCAATAAAAATTGAATATTGAATTCTATATTTTCATTTGTGTTTCATTAAATCATTTGAAATAGCTTTTTAAGCAAATGTCCTTCTTATCAACCTGAGAACAAAATGAATATTTTAACTGACAAATTTTTAGAAAATGTTAATACTAAACCTTCATGTAAAAGTCATAGATTATAAGAAAGAACTCTGCTTGTATGATTTTGGTAAAAACTATTTATCTAGTAACTTAAAGATCAAAGGGAAAATCACTGGATCTGTCATAACTAAACAGAACATGTAGATTGAAAAGTATCTTGTTTTTTATTAAATCCCTCATAGTAATTTTAACAGAATTCTCAGTTACTGAATATATTTTATTGGTGATATGGGAAGAAAAAGTACAAAGTGGAAAAGGAGAGCACACTCATACACATAGACACAAAAATGAGACAAGAACTAAGTATATATCACTTCTTATATGGACTGAACCAACTTAGGTCAAGTAAGATCTCTTATATCCTGTCTACTGTACCAGTTATTTTGAAAGTTGATAATCTTAAATATGACCTATACTGTTGTATCAGAGACAAATAATTAAAATAGAATCTCCTAACACAGAACACTTCTCCACAAACATCACAGAGGAACATACTATTATTAAATAAACATTAAACCAGAATGTGGTATGCCAAGCAATTCACTAAGAGGTTGCAAGGGCAGAACTAAATATGATCCCTTTATATATTCAAGCAAACACAATGCATAACACAGATGTTCTCAAGATAAATAGTAAACAAATATCAAGTAAAATGACTTGACAGTACTTCTTGCGGTCATCAAAAATTTATCTAATTGGGGTGACCATCTGTGTTAGCTAATTGACTTTATTCAAAAAAAAAGAAAAAGCTTTACATATTTTCATGACAGGAAGTAGTTTTGCAACTTAGAACAAGGCATCAAAATGAGGCTTCACTGTCATGCAGAAAATGAGAGAGGGATTCTATCTCTCTTGATATCATTGTCCCATATCCCTGAGAAAGACAAGCCTACCTAGGTTATAAAGACCACAACAGTTCATCTCATTTTCAAAAAAATTTACATACCTTTCAGAAAAGGTGAAAGTAAGTACATGTTTATTGTAACCATACTCTAAAAAAGGAAATTTGTTCTCTTATTGTCACTAAGATTCATTAATACTCTTCATTGTATTATCCTTACAGTTTTTACCATTACTTTGATAGTATATAATAGATTATTTGCAATGTTTTAGATAAATAATAAATTCACTCACAAACTATCAACAATCTACAAATATACTACAAATAAAAATTCTAGTAACTGCATTTTATCTCTTTATAGTAGAGTTATGAACAATTCAAACCCTTACTACAGTACAGACATGTGTGATGGCAAAATTATGCCACTTAAGTAAAGGCTTGACTAAAAATACAACAGGCTAATTGAACAACGACAAAGAAAAATCAGTAAGCTTTAATTCATATCAAAACTTGGACAGACTCTAACTCCAATGGCAAATAGGCAATACAATTTCCTACAAAAAAGGTAGAAACCCCAAAGATCTATGATATTCTTGCAAAATGATCTGATAATTGTAGAAGTCAGATTTCTTCATAGAATACAGAATTAGAATTTTCATGAATCTTTAATAACACTCCAAATTTAATTCATGAGTAGTGAATTGTATTAAGTCTTAGTAAGTCATTTAGTAGCTTATTCATAAGAAGTTCTTGATGGCCATTAAAAATAAGAGTATGAAATAACATGAATTCAATCTAGGGAGAAGTCAGCATATTATTTTGTTTAATTAATTTGAGGCTTTAAACCAAACCAAAGACTAGGCTTTAAAATTAGCGCATAGCACACATTCTTAAAAGAGCAGACTAGCCTTTGATATTTCCGAATGAAATTCTCAAATATCTGAAAGCAACACTGAAGAGATGCAAAAAGAATTTCTTGATTTAGCATCCCTCACCCATTTCTTATCTTATAAATCATTTCTTATAATTGTAATGTCATTTAAGTTAATCTGTTTTTTTAAAAGTGTTTTTTGAAAGGGAAACGATTACAAGTATATCTACCCAGATAAAACTATTAAATATTATTGATCATTAATTTAAAAAGCCAACAATTTTACTATCCCAAGGAAACTAAAGTGTGAGGAAAAAAAAATTGTAGTGGAATAGTTCTGAGTTCTATTTCTGCTTTTGAAACTTCTTTACTTGAAGGTGAACTATTTGAGTCTTCTGAATCTATGTCCTTACACTACAAACTGACTGTATGTCTACCTCAAAGTTTCAAAGTATTTAGTCATGATTAGAGAAGGTATGGTTTGGAAAATACTGACTTCTTGAATCTTTATTATTTTCTAAAGTGAGAAGAATTTGAACATAAAAAAAGGATGTTTCCATGAGGAAGTAGTGTAGCTTACAAATAATAGAAGTCCACCACCATTAGAATTTAATATTAGGTGAAGTTTCAGTACCAGAAGAATATAACAAAGAAATGATTAACAAAAAAAAAAAAGCACTAAACATGCAGTAGAGAGATTTGGGTTTACTAAACAGTATTAATTTGGGATAGTTTTAATAACATATCACACATGAGTGGAAGTCTCTGAGATTTTTTTTTTACTGAATTAAAATATACATGCACAAAAGTATATTAAAATAAACTGAGTGTCCACATAGTCACTCTCCAGATTGTTGCTCTTCTGCCTTGCACTGTACTACATTCATTCCATAAACCCAGCTAAGCAGAAATGCTTCTACTGAAATCAGGACAAAAGGGGCAGAAGCCTCCAACCAACAAGACACAGATCTGCATCACTCGTGCATAGTAGTTGCTAGACAAAAGCAGTTTAAACAACAACAGTCTTTCTCCAGTGTCTTCTCTTTGCTTCTTCTCTCTCTAGCATTCAAAGCTTCTCCATTTCTCCAAGGCTCTTTAAACTTTTCCAATAGATACTGATGCAAAATCAGCTTTCCAAAAATGCCAACTTGCTGTGACTCCATGCATTTCCTTTGCCAGGCCTGCCTTTGGTGGCATTTGGCAACATCCACTAGGCCCATACTCAGAAGCCCCTGGTTGCCCTGGCCTGCCATTCTGGAATCTGACTTTACACCGGTTACATCGCTTCTGACCACTCTCCCACCATGTGACTCTTCACCATCACTAGCTCATTCTCCTAGGAGGCTTCCCCTGGCCAGGCCAAGTGAGCCATCTCTTAGTCTAAGAGTCCTGAGTCTCAGGACTGAAAGATTAGTGGTGATCTCTCAGACCACCAATCAGTGGTGATCTCTCAGTCTACCATTATCATCTATTTTTCCCTTCCTTTCCCTATTTTTTCTCTCCTCACTCCTCCCTTTTTATATGCCCTTTAGCTCCTACTCACTCGTCATTCTCTCAGACCCTACCCACTTTGGCATTTTGGCGCCAACACAATTTTCAGCTGAGACACTACCCTGTATCATTACATGTTTCATACCAACTAACATAAAGCACCTTCATTTGTAGGTGTAGTTTATAAATACTTTCACTATTTAATGTATTCTTTAAATATGATGTGTTTCTGAGAACCATGCTCACACTTCTGTGTGCTAGCTAACCTTAACCAAATGTCCTAACACTGTCTGAAACTCAGTGTTAATCATACTACATATTACAAAGCACTTTCATCTCTAACTTTGCCAGCTTTGCAAAATTGTAACAAAAGTGACTGCAATTACATTTTTTCTGCTCCTGGATCAGTATCCTCAACTAATAGGTTGGATATTTCTGCTTCATCTTTTACTCCTACCTTCTTTGTCTGTATTCAGCCATGATCCTCTCTTTTCTGCCAGCTTTCCTATCAGTTTGCCACAATACAGATTTAGTTCCCCATTTACTTTTGGGCTGAAGTATTTTATTTGTTATCAACTTGTCTTTTAACCTTCCAAGTTCTGTTCCAAATTTATAATCTCTAAAAGTTATTTTTCTGAAAATCAAATGTGATCACAAAAAGGATAATTTCTTTCTGTTCTTCATTGGGTCAAATCTGAACTGTGACCTCCTATTTTCTTCCCAAATGTTTATCTCGGTGTTTTTCCCTCATCCTACATGGCAGTCAATTTGAAATGCCATTATGTATACTCAGTGCCTCTTGGTATATATTCTCATTCCATGTTGCTTCTTGAAAAATTATCCCCACTATCACCTTGTTATAGATTCCCTTTAGTCTCAGGCTCCTATCCCATCCAGTCTTCAAGTTTCTGCTAGGACAAGTTTCTGCTAGGACTGCTCTATGTGGTATCCCTCACAGACTTCCTCTGAATTATATCCATTCTGAAAGACCAGAGTAATCCACCCACAAAAGTTTGAGGACTTCCACTAGCTACTTGATTCTGACTAGACTTCAAATATAAGACTTAAATGTAATTGTATTTACATACAAACAGTAACTTTTAATGTTAAAATAACAAAAAAATCCTAAAATGTTAAATAAATCTGTTTTAAAACATTTCACTGATTAAAAATACAAAACAAAACCAAAAAATAAGAGCAAAAAGTAATGGGTACATTTGAGAAAGGCCATGCTATTAGCTTCTAGGGTTGTCTAAACTAAATATCACAGACTCAGGGGGCTTAAATAATAGTTATTTATTTGCTCAAAATTCCAGTGACTGCAAGTTCAGCAGGTGATAGCAGATTTTTTCTGAGACCTCCCTGCCTTGCAAATAAGTACCTTCTCTATGTGCGACATTGTGTCTTCTCTTCACACTCAGCTGAGCATCTCTCCCTCCTCTTACCAGGCACCAAGCCTATGGAATCAGCACCCCACCTTTGTATGCAATCAATTAAAAAAAATTTTTTTAATGAAACTTACCTCCTGTGGTCAGTGACCATTAATGGTGATCTCACATTCCTCTCTTTTAACACTTTAAATGTAATCCATTCTCATTCGAATTCATGAGAATAGGATGTCCATGGGATAAAGAAAATAAAACCGCATTCTTTTGCAAAAAAAAAAAAAAACAAAAAACTGGAATAAAATGAGTTATCTCTTTGGAGGACCTATTTCCAAATACAGTCCCCTTCTGAGAATTACTGAGGATTAAGACTAAAACAGGAGATGTCTGAGTAAATATAACTCTGTCCATAATAATGATGATAAAAGAAAAAAAAATGTTTTGTGTAGTCTACCCACAGAGAGAATTCTGCCTACTATACTCATTCCATTTAGACAGTATTCCATCTGAATTTTGTGCCTACATTTTATTTTCTTCTTTGGCCAGATTTCATAGGGAATTCATTGCATATTTGCTTCATTGGTCTCCTTTTCTGATACAATAGTCTTTCTGGGTGAGGACCTGTGCTCCTGGGACTTAGCATATTATAACTTTTAACTCTTGCAGACTAAATGATGAAACAAGTAGTATGTTGTGTTTGTTTTTATACATTTGCTTAATTTAAATAAAATAGATTTATTGATTTACTCAACACATTTACTCAAGATTCAGGAAGAACAAAAGAGACATTTAACTCCAAATCTTCAGAAATTAAACCTGGGATTGCAATAAAATAAATATAAAAGTAGCACAAAAGCAATTTTATAGTTACAGGTAATAAGTGCTGCATAGTGGTAGGGATGTGTATAGGTTAGTGACTTATTCTAGTCAGGAAGTGCGTGCAAATTTCCCTGAAGAAGTAATATTTATTCTCGTTAATTGGTTATTTAAATTTATTCTTTTGTGAACTAGCTTTTCATTTCCTTTGCCTATTTTTCAGTTGGGGTGTTTGTCTTTTTCTAATTAACCACATTAAAAAAAAATTAAAGGTGAAATAAATCCAGCATAATGACACAATCTGAAAGCAAGTACTATTTTTTTATTATAAATTGCTTTCATTTTGATGCATATATATGTATTTTATACGTATTTATTTATTGTGGTAATATAATTTTGGACTTTATTCTTTATCTTTAATAATAAAGAACCTGTAATTTTGTAATCTGATTAATTACTTCTCTATTGTTTCATTTTTTCTGTCTTTTTAACAAGAATATAAATACAAAAATGCATAACTCTTGTATATCTTATTTTAGACATTACTAATTCTCATCACAAGTTGACTTCATAAAATATATGCTGGAATATAAAGCACATTTTCAGAAAATTCTATTAGTATACTAAACTGTTTGAAGGTAGTGTGATAATACAACAATTTTATGTATCATTAATTACATTTATTTTTCTATTTACTTAGTAATGCTTTTAAATATTATATAATTAAGTTGTTAATTATACTAGGGTACGTGTGGATTTTGTTTTAATTTTCTTCCACATTGTCTCCCTAAAATGGGAAAATTGATTTGAAGTGTATTTACTTAAATTTGCATGTATATCAACACAGAAATTAACTTAGTGCCTTCAAAGATAGACCCTAATTCCAAGTTCCATCATGTAGCACCCATGTGACAATGTGCCCCTGCTTTCTCCTATTAGATGAGCGTTAGCTGTACATGCCTTATAAAGTTAATGGGAATATTAAATAAGTTATTTTCTGTTGTGTGTAAAATAGTACCTATACACAACATGCAATATATAATTGCTCACACTGTTTTTGTCATCATTGCCTTAACACTATATATAATATAAAATAATTGTAATTTTATATAAAATATTATGATCTATGTAAATCATGATTTTTGTATATATTATTTATTATTTATAAATTATTTTGACTGTCATAAGAAAAACTATTATAACTACCAAGAATTAAGTACCTCCAAAGAAGAATAATACTGTAAAAGGCTTGTGGTTGAGTTTATGTTAAAATAATTTAGCACGTTGCAAATTAACAAACTTAAAAACAAAACCCCATGATGAAAATCCAATATTTAACTACATGAAAAAATAAAGAAATAGAAATCCAAATAGGTTGAGGTGCTTAGCTTATAATGATGGAATGGATTATTATAATATATAGGGAATAGGGACTTACATATGACCTCAGCTAAGACATGGAACTGAAGGCAATTTGCAGTGGACAGATGTTAAAGAGAGTGACTCTTATCCTAAATTTCTCCTCACTATCCTTTTGCATGTGTAGTTATACTTTGACTCAAAATTATGCCTTGATGCTTTACAAAACAGATGTTCTACTTGGACTATAAGATCTAGGAATGGATCTATATCTGAAGCATTGTTAATGCCCCACTGTTTTTTCACATTGCTGTTCATTAGGAATGTGGTCTCTTACACAATACCATACATTAGCCTTGTGACTTGTAGAGGAGAGTTTATCCCTTCAAGCCTTGAAAACAAAATGTCATTTGAAGACCTGATGAAGCTAAAAATTCTATATCCATCGAGTTGATATGGAATTCAGTTTAAAAACAAGAATATAATAATCTATGTGAAGTCCATGACAAATAGAATGCTGACTATTATGAAAGAGAAGATGTAGATGCTAGAAAGGCATGGGTTCTTGTATGAACTTAGTTTAAACACAGCTCACTCATTGTTATAATATGAAATTACATGAATACACTTATAGGAGATAGTATTACTGGTCACTTATTTCCCCTTCTTTCTTTGTTACAACAAGAGACCTCTATATCTCTCTCCTTTGAGAGGGAATTTGGACAATTGGGTTTGACTAATGTAATATGAGTCATTTGGTCATTTTGAGGCAAAGCTTCACTGTGCTTCTAGCACTCTCATTCTTTGTCTCTCATCTAGTGGTTTTTGTGTCTTAATCCTGGAGTGAAGATGAGATAAGAAACAACAAGCATTAGTAAAGAACTCAGCTTTTGTTGTCTTTATTTGCTTCTCATAACTGATTCAAATCTTAATCTTCAGAACCGCATTTTGTTTTTCCATAAAACCAAAAATAATAATTTTTTCACTAGGGGTTTTGATACCAAGCTAGTAGAAACTGGTGATTTTCTATCTTAATAGGTGACCATTATCTAATGAAAATATTTTCTTCACCTGACTCTTAAGAAATTGCCTTCCAACTTTGACTTTCTAAACTTCAAAAAGTCCAAGCCATTATCTCATTAACTACAGTGGTATGGGTGAAGCTTAGAGAAATGTCATCTTATGAGATCCAACTAAAAGGATCACAAAGATAAAGCTTTAATTTACACCTCTGTCTGTATCTAACTTAAGTGTCATCATGCATAAGACTTCTTTTTCATTAACATTTCTGGTTTTCTAATTCCTTATCTGTAACTTAGAGTTATGTCAATAATCACACATAATTATTATAAATGTTTTAAAGTAATATACGCAGAGATGAAGCACCATTTCTGGCAGTCACTTGTCACTTAATAACTAGAACTTCCCTTGCTACCCCACAGTTCTTAATCATGACCCATAAACAGCTCCTGGCGTACTGAAGGAGAATGTTTACATAGAAGCTGTGTTTCAGCAAAATCTTCAAATTTTCAGGACCTATGAGTGTGCAGAATTACTATTCATTTAGAATATGCTTAGACCCCATTAATTCCAGGCAAACTAAGTTCATTCTGGATTAGAAATAAAGCCGCTGTGAATGCCAGGAAAGGCAGTTGCAACTTTTTGCCCATATATTTCTTAGTAGCCTGAATTTTAAAATACTGTGTTGCTTTTTGTCACTACAACTTCAAGATTTACTGAGGTTTATATGCTTTCATATGGGAAAACTTCCTGTTTTTATTAAACACATTTTTACAATCTAATATTTGCTGCTTAGCATACTCATCATTTTTTAAGTGCACACATTCAGAATACATATCACATTGCCATAGGAACACCATCTTCGGTCTCTTTATGGATGTAATGCATTTGTAAATTTGCCAACAGTGGTTGGAATCATGACACCCGTTAAACACTATACTCTTGACTTGTTATTAGCTTTTGTAGTGATCAGTTTTTGCTGCGGTCTTGCTTTGTTACCTCCTAAAGATTCAGAATGTGCCATAAAAAGCATTCAAGTACAGCACATTCTATGATTCTGTATCATAAAAACCCTTAGTGAATCCATCATGAGCTCTACAATCATGGCTTCTGCCCAGTTTTGTTAACCTCATATGTAGACAAATCTAGTCTTGGATCTTAGTTTCCTTTGCCTCCTTTGTGATGAATCTGTTCTTCCTGGAAAGAATACTATGTCTAGTCATCATATTATACAAATTTGTAATTATTTGCTCACCTTTATTAATATTTGAGTATTAACAGAGGCTTACTAGTTATGAGCTGATAGGCTAATTGCTTGAAATATTTGATACAGAAATAATTCAGATCCAAAACTATCAACTCTCTACAGCATATTAGGAAATAGCCACAGAGAAAAGGACATACTTGGAATGAGTCTAATAGAGTGAGATATTTTCAAAAAATGAAGAATAATAACTTTCCAAGAGGAAAAGAATGTGTATAAAGTAGGCAGAGAGTAAATGAGTATGCCTCATTTGGGGAGCTGTGAATACCTTAGTTTGACAAGAGTGTGTGTTTTGTATGTTTAAGGAACTAGCTAAGATAAGGACTGACAGCAGTAAAGCGACAGAAATGGCTTTATCTGAGATGATAAGACATTTAGATTTCATGCTTTATACGACATAGAGCTATGCAAGTTGTTAAAGAAGGGCACTAACATGAAGTTTTGTTTAAGAAAGAAAGAAGATTGCAATAGCATGGAGGATGACGTGAAGGGAAGAGAAAAAACAGATTATAAATGCCTTTATTAATCCAAAAGAAAAATGATTGTATGGTGCTTGAAGTAGAGAAAGCTATGGAAGAGATATGCATGCAATATTAGAGAGATAAAATTAAGTTTTTGTAATAGGCACTATAAACAAGTAGATGTTAGGATCCTGCACTGAAAGACTTAATGGGTAGAGATACTAGCTAGAAAATCAGCAGAAGAAACATCTTCCAAGTTTGTGTTTTGATTTTGTTTTTCTTTTCTTTTTTTTTTTTTCTTTTGGGGATGGTGTATTACAACCACCTCCCTGAGCTGCCTAGCTCAAATCTCAAATAATCCCATGTTCCCCCAAGACAGGGAAAGAACAAAGAACAAGTAGGGCCATTCCAGACTAGCTGGATTTTAATAATTGGAGTGTTTGCGGTTTCATCTTAAGCAGCCGTTAGAACCTGCCATACTAGCTGCTAAATCTTAAAAGTTTCAATTAGGTTCAAAACTGTATACCATCCAGATATTCTATATAACATTTTTTGTTATGCAAGAATGTATGTATGCAATATTATGTGTGTGTCAGGGATATGTTCTTCAGCATGAACATGCTCTGGTTAGCAGAAAAAAGCAAAGTAAATCTATGTTGTGTGTAGCGGTGGTAGTGATGGTGATGATGATCCTAGCCTATGATTGCCAGTATCCAACTCATGGGTCAAATAGTGATCAAATCTGCTCAGTGGCCTCACCTTGCAACTGGTTAACAAAAATAAGCAGTAGTGATGCTTTGCAATTCTCAACATGTAATATTTTCCCTTTAGAAAATGTTATTTCTCCCTTGCCTAAGCTAGACTCAACTTGCTTTGACTTATAGAATGTAGCAGATATAAAAATACATTTATGATTTCCACTTGCTTCCATGTTTACTCTCTTAGAGCCCTGAGCTATCATGTAAAGTTGTAGATTCAAGAACAAATAAATCGTTGTGTTTTAAGGTATCTAATTTCACAATAAACCTTTTTTATGTGCAGCTATGAATAACCAGTAATTCCTTTCTCTCTTTCTTTCCTTCTTTCCTCCCTCCTCACTCTCTCCTATGCTCCTTCCTTTCCTCTCTTCCCCCTTCCTTTCATTCCTTCTTTCCTCTCTAGCTAGGATGATGGAGATATGAAAAGAAGATTGATACGAAGGGAGAAATGTTAATGTTCTACCATACAATGGCTCTAATTTGACAAGAATTCCCTGGATTAAAGCATAGTATTAATTAGTACATGCTTATGAAAAGAGCTATTTATATAAATAATTTCTTGAATTGCAAGGAGGAAGTAGCAATGCCCTCAGTAACACATATCTGAAGTGATATAATTAAGTGGCAATTCTGAATAGAGAGAAGATAAAAGGATTCAATCATTTCATTAGCTTCAACATGTTTCTTAGTTATTAAGATTTTTTATTGTAACACAATGGTAAATTAATAAGTTTTTATTTTGAAAAGAATCTAAAAAGCTATTTTGCTATTGATGCCCCCAGTTCCCTCTCCTATATTTTCCCTGTAACTATCTTTGATTAAACAAAGTTTGTCAGCAAAATAAAGTTGAACAATGTTCTTAAGAATCATTGAAGTATTAAAAGGGAAAATTTTTATCAAGCTTAAAATATAAAATGGTTTAAACTAACAGACACAACTAAATAAATAGATAATATTAAGAAATAAATGCTTACATAAGCAGTACATAAAAATTATTATTCATTGATCATAACATATATTTTTGATTTCTAGGAAAAAGTAGCCTTGTTTAAAAAAAGTATGTCTTAAAATGAGATATGATTTAGTCTTCCTAAATATACCCAATACAATTCCTATATGTGGTGAGAATATATGAACTTCATATTGTATTAGTTTAGCAAGTAGTAATAGAAGTTTTTGCATTTTTACAAAGTAAATTTACCCTGTGTTTTCTGAAAGCATTGAAACACATCCTATTATGATCCTGACTTTTTAGAATTATATTAGTTTATTAGAGTTATATTCAAGAAATTAAAAAATAATTCTAACATAATACCATTTAAAACCTGCATGTAATATAATATCCAAAGCTAAAAGCAAACAAATGAACCTTTGGCTGTGCAAAAATATGTGTTTCTATAGATGAGATCTAGAAGAAAACTTACACAAAAATACAAATAGACACAAAAGTGAGTTGTGACATCACACAGGATCCTTTTATTTTCCAAGTTTTCTTTAATTTTACTATATTAAATGAATTTTATATGGTTGATTTTGGTAAGCATGACAATAGAGTAGAGGTTCCAAGTGGTGTATTTTACATTCACTTCACTATATGAGATAAAGGACAATGGTAAATGGACGTGAGAAGAGAATGAACACATTCCTTAAAACTTTATAGAGCTGTCAAACTGGTCAGAAATCATTTGCCAAAATGTAGTATGAGCCTTTTCTTGGTTTCCTTTTTATTGTTTCTATCACTTATGGATTTGGCATAACAAAATTATGATGATTCACTATTTGCTGCAGAGAGTTTTATAATGTATATAGAAAAATCTTAATAATGTTTGGAGCTTGGAGATCTGTGAGAAGTCATGGGAAATTCCTTCTGAGACCAGGCTGAAATGTGAACCTCATTTAGAGAGACTGAGCAGAGGAATACTATGGATAAAAGGAACTGAAATACAGGATTGAGAATGACAGGTCATCATAGGAGTTTAAAAATACATTTAGTTCATCCAGGTGAGCTGCGTTTACTCAATTTTGAGGGACTGTTAGTAAGCAAAGCACATATTGTATTATGCTTTTTGGTGTTTTCATTATTTGTCTAGGGGATCATGTAAAAATAGTCTCTGGAAAGAAAAAATGTGTTAAACACTTATAAAAATAAACCAAGTTAAGTCTCATCCCTGCCAGGTGAAAGTCAGTATTAATATCTTGACAGGAGATGAAGCTCAGAGACCCAGCTATATATTTCATTGGATGGATAGAAAAACAATCCTACAGTCTGCCAAAGCAGACTGTTTCTGTGCAGGATGATACCCCACATCCAAGGAAAAAGTATTTTGAGATTACATTGTAAAGACCAGTCTCAAGTCCTTAGGAGGTAGGTTTATACAATAGCCATTAAAGTGTACAAACACAGGAAGAGAAGGTATTCAGTTTAATTTTCCATTAAGTACTTCTCAATTGTATCATCTATATCTATATCTATATCTATATCTAGATTAGATAGATAGATAGATAGATAGATAGATAGATAGATAGATAGATAGATAGATAGATAGATAGATAGATAGATAGATAGATAGATAGATAGATAGATAGATAGATAGATAGATAGATAGATAGATAGATAGATAGATAGATAGATATAGATATCTCCAGTCTTTTGGCCCTGAGGGGGAAAGAAATGATGATTTTACAGAGTACATGGGAAGTCCATAATGCAATCAAAATAATATTGGGCATGCAATACTCAGTAATGTCTTTTCACTTGTTGGAAAGGTGAAAAGTGAGACTCCCTGAAGCCAGTTTTACAAATGAGCATATGGAAACTTTAAGGTTTATGGGCTTATTCAGATTTACATGTATGATTATGGTAGAAACCAACCACTATTTCTCCAAACAAATTAAACTTTAAAAATATTTTTATAAAATAAAATTAGTATATTTATGTGAAATTTACAGGTTAAATGAAAAACAGTTTCTTACTCTGTGAGGGGTTTGCTGGGAGTCAAGGGATATTGCCTGTTACTAACTAGTAACTGGATTTAATACAAAATAGAGAAAAATATATCCCTTCCTTTGAGTGGCAATAGAGGTCCTTTAAATTATGAGCAGACAAATATATTATGTTAGTAGTTGATTGCAAGAAAGATCAGGCTTTGTGTATCTAAAGGTGACTCTTAGTTATCACGCATGCAGTGTTTGCTACCTGTGACTAGCATATTTACTCCATAAATAGCCCACTAAATATGTTGTGCACTAATGGAAAAGAATGAGCTGACACTAACATATTCTCTCTCTGCAATTATGTTGTTCAAAAATCATAAAATATTAAGAAATTCACAAAAGTAATTAAAACTCACAATTAAACATCAGATCGACACTATGGGATAGACACTTGACCTGTATAGTAGAAACAAGAATCAATCAGTCTATGAGAAGTAAACAGTATCAACAAGCAGAAAATATGAACAACACCATGTTTAGGAAATGGATATAACCACCTACAACTTTTCTTTCTTCCTTTCTTGACTAACTTAGGTAATAAACACATAACATTAACTTGCCATATTAGCCTTTTGAGTGTACAGTTCAGTGGTGTCAACTATTCTACAGTTTACAACTTAACTGTAGAATAGTCTCATCTTATAAACTGAACTGCTACTAAGCTTTAATTCCCTGTCCACCTTCCCAGCTTTCTATGTTCTGTTTCTATGATTTCTACTATTTCACATACTTTATAGGAGTGGAATCCTACACTTGCCCTTTTGTACCTCTACAGATTTCTTGAGTAATGTGGTTTTCCAGTTTCTGGTGTAATTTGAGTTCATATGGCTTCTTACAAAATGTAAAAGAATAAATACATATCTTTGAGGAAAAAAATAGGAAAAAATCATACTGATTTCTCAACAGTTGAGGAAATAATTGAAACATACACTGAAATGCTATATTATTTGATGAAATAATATTTGTGGGGAGTACATGAGCCCACTTGATGGATTAGGTATTGGTATTTAAGGGAGATTAAAATAAATATATTCCACTTTTGCTTTGTGCCAGGAAAAGACCTTTTAAAATACTTTATTGATTTTAAAGTAAGCTTAATGTATTTTAACTGAGCTTAGAGACTTGAGGGAGAAAGCAACTAATGATGGATTTTTTAATAATGCTTTCATAAAACATTAAAATAGGTCTTTGTTCCACTCATCTTTCATGAATACAATATTCCTGGCTAGATTAATCTTAAAATAAACTTGATGCATTTTAATCCTGTGTGAAGGTTTCAAATATGCATTGTAATGTATTTTAGTTATATATATACATATACATACATAATTGATACATCTTTAAAGAGTACTATATGCATAGAGATACTGCTGATGTCATTTGCTATCATAGCAATGCACTTATCAGCTGTCTTTCAAATTTTGAAAGAGGTCTTTTCATCATAGTAAGCATTTTCAAAGCTCTGCTTAAGGAAAACAACTATTTCATATTTCAACACTGTGAAAAATTATAATTAAAGTTTACTTAGGAAATATATTAAGTATTACTACAGATCTTTTGTGCAAGTAGTAGTGAATATATTGTATTTAGCCATCTTAACCATCATCAGACAGATCAAACAAAGGACATGTCTCAAAGTAAGCAACTCTGAGTAATGAAGATGTGTTCATAATTATTATGTCATTATTCTAAAAGTAGATTTACATTAAACCAATTTTCTTCTTACAAGTGAGAGTTATTAAATCAAACTTCTAACAGATCACCTTTGAGGAAATTGTATGGATTATGAAAAACAAAAGAGTTTAAAAGGAAAAAAAAATATTATCTAATTTTGTGTAAGACTTTCCACATAGCTTGGACTGATAAATATTTGGAAAGGTTACCTCTGGTCTCTGCAGGATCACTCCAAACCTATTAAAGTAAGTGACATCTGGAACTAGACATATTAGTGAGATGATTAAGAAAGGAACTAGCTAAATTCAGACTATGAAAGAGTGAGGTTGTGCATGAACATGGTATAACTAGTAAGGTGTATGTCTGAGAAAAAAGACTGTTGAAAGAGTAGAAAAGAACTCAGTACTCTCCCTCTCCCTCTCCCTCTCCTTCTCCCTCTCCCTCTCCCTCCCCCTCTCCCTTTCTCTCTCTCTCTCTCTCTCTCTGAGAACTTGTTTTCTCTTCCAAAGAGTCAAGGTCAAAAGAGTAAGACTCTCTATAAGCAGAGTAAGGACAGAGTTCTCTGAAATGCTGTATTCATGGAAATATAATCCTGAACTCCCAATAACTTAAAGGCATTTATCCTCTGAACTCTTGGATCACAAATATTTATATTTTGTTGTACATTAATGCTGGATTTAGGATACACGTCATCTGCTCATAGTAAACTAGGGAGTCTGACATGGGCTCCCAATGAGACTCATGTCCCCATGAGATCTAACATGGTAGTTCACGGAATATTTTCTCTTTTTGAACAGTATGTTTATTCATTTTTTAAATAGAAAAATATGTGTTTATTTTTTAATATACATACTTTGTACATGGAAGATAGCTAATATAAGTAACTATATTCCATAGCTAAGAAAAGAGGAAATAAAGGTCAGGCAAATAACTTTTTGCTGGGTACAATAAATTATTTTAATTTAGATACCTTTAAATTAAGAATAAAAGTTTTAACACCTAATGTGAGCAGTCAGAATTTATTTTTCTTGAATATCTTTAAATGCATGCATGTTTCAAAACAAAACATGAAACGAAGTAACAACACCATTATTTTAAGTGCATGCATGCTACAAACTAGACAACTAGATTTTTTTTTCTGATAGCTTGTGTGAAAAAAGCTATCATTTTTATTATATAAATAATTTATTTATATATGTATTTCACATCATTGTAATGCCCCAAAGTCACCCACCACCTTCCTTCCCTGGCTGCTCCTGCTGGTACCAATTCCTCTTTGTGTACTTTTGTTTGGTTGTCCATATATTAGTGAAACTATTTAGTTTCTGTCTTTTTCTTTCTGAACTGTTTCTGCTAATATGATTTCTTCTTGATACATCCACATTACCATGAAATCATCAAAATAAAAAATTGTCATTTTTAATTGGTGAGTAATATTCCATATATTAAAAATATACCACATATTTTTAATCCATTCATTTGATAGGGGAGATTTGGGTTGTTTCCATGTCCTTGCAATTATAAATAGTGCTGCAATATACATCTGAGCACAGGTGTCCCTTGTATCCACATTTAGGTCTCTTTTGGGTAGATTCCCAAGAGAACAAATGCTGGGTAAAATGGTAGTTCCATTTTCATTAGTTTGAGGGTCCTCCACATTGCTTTACATAGTGACTGGACCAGTTTACATTGCCACCAACAGTGTAAGAGTGTTCCTTTCTCTCCAACAGTGTAAGAGTGTTCCTTTCCTCATCCACACCAGCACTTGTTGCCTGTTTTTATGATGTGGGCCATTCTTACTGGAGTAAGGTGGTATCTCATTGTGGTTTTGATTTGCATTTCCCTGATTCCTAGTGACACTGAGCAATTTTTCATATGCCTGTTGGCCATTTGTATTTCTTCTTTGGAAAAGTGTTTTTTTAGTTCTTCTCCCCATTTTTTGAATGGGTTTCTTGTTTTGTTTTTGTTTAGTTGTGCAAGTTCCTTTGGATCTTCATTATTAAACCCGTATTACAGTTGTGGAGGGCAAAATATTTTTCCCACTTGGTTGAGCTTCTTTTTGTTTTATCTGTGATCTCTTTTGCTCTACAGAAGCTTTTTAGTTTGATGTAGTCCCATCTGTTTGTGTCTTCCTTCATTTTTTGGCCATCTGTAGATGTTTCCAGAAAGGGATTTCTGAAATGTATTTCATGGAGGGTTTTGCCCAAGTTTTCCTCTTTGTATGTTATGGTTTCAGGTCTGACATCTAAGTCTTTTATTCATTTTGAATTGGCTTTTGTACATGGTGTAAGGGAGTTGTCTTGGTCCACTTTCTTGCATGTCTTAGTCCAATTTTCCCAGCATCATTTGTTGAAGAGACTCTCTATTTCAACACAAGTTTTCATTCCTTTGTCAAAGATTAATTGGCTATATATGTGTGGTTTTATTTTCATGCTCTCAATTCTGTTCCATTGGTCTGACTGTTGTTGTACCAGTACCATGGTGTTTTAATTATTATGGCTTTGTAGTGTAACTTTAAGTCTGGAATAGTTAATCTTCCATTCTCTCTGTTTTTTGGCCAGGAGGCTTTTTAATATTCAAAGTCTTTTGTTACTCCATATGAGTTTCTGTAATGTTTGTTCTATCACTTTAAAGAATGTCATTGCAATTTTTATAGGGATTGCATTGAATCTGTACATTGATTTTGTTAGGATGACCATTTTGAAGATGTTAATTCTTCCAATCCATGAGCAGGAAATGTCTTTTGATTTCTTTATGCCATCTTCTATCTCTTTTAGTAGCATTTAAAGTTTTCTTTGTAGAGTTCTTTCACAGGTTTTGTTAGTTTTATTCCCAGGTATTTAATTATTTGGTTTGATGGTAAATGGGGTTCTTTTTTCTTAATTTCTTCTTCTTCCCTTGGCTTTTTGCATATAGGAAGGCTACTGACTTCTGTGGGTTGATTTTGCAACTGGCTACATTGTTTAACTGGTTTATTTTTTTGAGAAGCTTTTCTGTAGATCTTTTGGATTTCTCTGTATAAAGAATCATATTGTCTATATTTAGTGATAGCTTCAGTTCCTCTTTTCCTATTTGTATCCCTTTTATATCTTTCTCTTGCCTTTTTGCCTTGACTAGAACTTCCAGAACAATGTTAAAAGGCAGTGGAGAGAGTAGGCATCCTTGCCTGGTTCCAGGTCTTAATTGGAATTTTAGGTTTTCCCCATTTAGGATGATGTTTGCTGTAGGTTTGTATAGATGGCTTTTATTATGTTGAGATATGTTCCTTCGATCCCCAATTTTTCAAGGTCTTTTATTATAAATGGGTGCTGGACTTTGTCAAATGCTTTCTCTGCATCTATTGATTTGATCATGTGGTTTGTGTTTTTCTTCTTGTTGATGTGATGGATTTTGTTAATTGATTTATAGATGTTGAACCATTCTTGTACTCCTGGGATAAGTCCTACTTGGTCATGGTGAATAATGCTTTTTATGCATCATTGGATTCATTTTGCCAGGATTTTGTTTAAAACTTTTGCATCTGTTTTCATTAGGGAAATTGGTCTACAGTTTTCTTTCTTGGTGCTGTCCTTATTTGATTTTGGTATGAGTGTGATATTTACATCATAGAATGTGTTTGGAAGCTTTCCTTCTTCTCAATTTTTGGAAGAGTTTTAACAGTGTAGGTTCTTTGAAAAAATAAATAAAATTGATAAACCCCTTGTAAAGCTCACACAGAATAGAAGAGAGAACATTGCATAGGCGCCGGCTCCAGCCCCCGGGAGGGACCCGCTCGCCACACGCCACCTCCGCCGCCCCTGGGAGCCA